>JAYJMB010071209.1:9018-23973 GCA_036873735.1 Pouteria campechiana | reverse complement strand
CCACTTCCAAGTGGCTGCGTCTGACACCCCCCTAGATGCAGTCACTTGAAAGTGGCTGCAATTGACCCCTTTCAAATGCAGTCACTTTCAAGTGACTACATTTGAGTGGCTGCATTAGGTATCTTTTTGTTGTAGTGTTTTTATAAAAGAAATTATCCAAATAGGATGTATTGAATTTTATCAAATGATCTTTATGGAGCTGAAATTGATGGGTCCCACTTTAAGCTTTTGTGGTATCTATGGTAAGGGTTCATTCCCCTTTACTTAAATGACAAAATCTAACTTTGTATTCTAAGAGTTATCTTTTTCACCATTATATTTTTAATAAAGCTTATTTTCTATACTTGCTATTTTGTTAAACTTTATATCATTAGACCCATCTTTTTTATGTTCAATATTATCCTTTTGCAATAAAATTTTATTCAATTTTTCGTGTTCTTTATTTTATTAACATCAAATTTACTCGTATTAGCATGGGTTTCTTTCATCTTAGGATAAATGTCGTACTTTTAATTTTTCCTAAAAAGTGTAGAAAATGATCTGACGAGCAGACTGGCTTGATCATCTCTGTAGTGTGATGCCTGGGGATCCGGAGGAGCAAGTATCCTCCACAAGAGGTGTGACAGCCTCAGGTGATGAGTGCATTTCATGCAAGGCAGCTGGGGGGCCCAGCCACTCATTTGCTCTTGATGACACTTCGGATCTTGTGCTGTCGCCTGCCCAATAGGGCACCATGCTTCCTGGACTTGTGATCAGAACCGTTGATGCTGTGATATAAGCCACGGACCTTAATAAATGACAATCTCCAATCTAGAATCTATGATCGACATCACTTGAAGTTGAATTTATATCTCAAAGAGAGGAAAATTTTATATTGCTCATGTCGAACTTTGAAAACTTGCAATCTGAAAATCACTATCAAAGCATGATCATGGGCTATCGATTTTGAATTGTGGTAGCTAGAATGTGGACAGTTAAAATTAATGTAACGCTTTAGTTTGTGGGACCCAAAGGATGGGAACGCAGGGTCGATCGAAAGAGTTCCGGCGGAGGCAAAAAGACAATCAATGGGAACGCGCACCGCGTTGTCCGTGGTTCGTTTATATTAGTTGGCACGCTCCTTTCGTTTGAACCCTGTGCCTCTCTTTCTCTCTCATTCAGCTGCCTGGCTGCGGTCGGGCTCTCTCTCTCTCTCTCTCTCTCTCTCTCTCTCTCTCTCTCTCTCTCTCTCTCTCTCTCTCAAGTGGCCGACTGCTGCTTTCGTGCGAAGCCGTTGCCGGGTACCATGAAAGGTCTCTCTCTTCCTCTCTCCATTTATTAACTCCATTGAGAAATATCTGTGACCTGAAGCTGGGTTACCCCACATGCATCTCCAATAAGAAACTTTTGAGACATGAGGATGTCCACATCCTTAAGACATCTACATTTTTCAAACGCTGTCAGAGGGCTTCATAAAACACATTTCGTTACACCCGTTTCACGACTAACTGTAAATCAAAGAGCAACTGCGGTGTTATTCTCTAACAAATGCAAAACAACTCAGTTTCTCTTTGCAATTTGTATTGGATCCAACAGCTGCCCGACTGCCAGCATGGAGAACTCAGGATACAGAAATAGACCCGATGAATGATTAGACTGTTTCTCTATATATGATTGCCATTGTTTCCCAATTTGTGATACGTATGTTAAGTGGGCTTCCACATGATTTGAATCTCTTTTACTCAGTGATGATTGGTCCGAGCTTTTCGCACGGAATGAAGCATACGCAATGATAGTCGTATGTCAGGGTTGTTGGGTTGGTGGATTTGCCCTTTCCCCTTCTAGCTAGCTGCCCATTTGGATGCAAGTACGTACGTTGGCCCACTATATAATTGGGATTTTCTGATAACGGGGCTCTCTCACGCACGTTGCACACGAAATCATGTGCACAGCCATCCTTTGGTCTTTTGACATGAAAACTCTTTTGCCTCAATAAAGAAGAACACTGGAATTCCAAGGCTTTGCGGACACGTGGAGGGCATGTGCTGGCCCCATGGTTAATCATGGCGGCCTTTCCGGATTCCAGCTATCTAGTATCGCGCCGATATGACATCCAGGTGGGCCACAAGTGCACATAAAACGGGGACAAATGGTCAATTTACGTTCCATACAGGCCACATGGCCGATCGATTGTCCTTCTTGGTGATTGATGGTTAGTTCGTCCAATGAACTTGGTGCTTGCTTTTGGGCAATGTCTCATCTCTTGCACGCGTCCCTCACTTCCTTGCTTGATTGCATTTTCTGTTGCTCCACGTAGGGAGCGGGCAACCCGTTCGGGTTAAGTCGGGTCAGCGTCAACCTTAGCTCTTATCAATCCTCTAAAATTTCAAATCTAACTTTAATAAAATCTATTTTTTAACACTTCAATCTTAACTCAACGCTATCTTGAAAATTCAGGTTAGATTATAGGTTAAAATGGGTTGATAATTTAGGATAAAATAAGTTGAAAATGTATTATAAAAGTTCAAAATAATATAAATTTAAATAAATTAATTTTAAAATCTATATGAAGTCTCCTCATCTAACACAAATAAGCAATCCATTCAATATTATCAGAACTAAACGGTAATTGAACCGACCAATGAGCTAGTTCAATCCAAATCGGTTGGACTATTCAATTGAACCGATTTGAACCATAACGTTATTACAATATAACATGATCTCATAAAGTTTTAATAATTTTAATTATATATAAATATTATAAAATTTTTGAATAATATAATAATTATATTATGCATGAAGCAATGATTATATAGCTCAAGACATTAAGAAATAAGATATAACAATCAAAATAAAAAAGTATAAATGCATAACTATTACTCATGATTATGTAACTATGCGAATAAAAAAATAACAATAACATGATTAAATAAACTGACTTTAAAATTTTATAATACTGCATTGGTCTTCATTCTTCACAATTGACATCTATGCTTCTTTGAACTTTAAAACTTTAAATATATCTAAAGCAAAATGATGAATAACAACAAATCAATAATAGTAAATAATTTTTTCACACATAAATACCATTTTAAATAATCAATCATAATTCATTAATTTATAAATATAACCAAATGATATAATAAAATAACAGTCTAAGAAGTAACATAATCAGAATTTAAAGTTTATAATCATAAATCTATCACTTCATCAAAATTCTAAATTCAAAGCTACAATACCACATATATTATCATAAAAAAGTCTCATATAATCTTCAACATCGAATTTCAAAAGTTTCTTAATTTCCATTGTAAGCTTCATCTTCTTCTCACATAGCCAAAGACCCTAGAAATATATACAAAAAATTGAATATTAGCAAATCAGAACATACTAAAATAGTAATAAAATTTAATTTTTATAAAATTAAAATAGAATACCAAAGCTTTCATCATCTCTTGTAAACTATGAACTATTTGGTTGATCCATTTGAAGCAAATTATCAATATATTCATTAGTAAATAGATGGGACTCCTCTTTCACCATTCATTCTTCCATAACATCCATATCTTCAAAAGATATAGGATCAAAATATTATTTCTTCTTTTTTTCTCCTACAAAAACATATAGTTAACTTCAATGATAAACTTAAAATGTAATGAAATCAATAGAAGTTATTTTCAGATTTACTTATCCAACAATCGCATATTGTAATGAATATATACAAGGTCACATAATCTTTGATGCTCTAAATGATTCCTTTTTTTTAATGTATATACATTCAAAAATGCTCCAATTATGTTCACATCTAAAAGAGTTGCATGTTTGGCTTAAAATTTTTACCATCAACTTCTGCAAATTTGGAGCATAAGCACCATAAATTTGCCATCAAATAGCTAAAAACAAATAGATATACTATGTTAGTCATCTTACTCAAATTTATAATTAAAAGAAATAATCTAAATAACAATACCTAAAGTTAAGGAACAATGAGAAGCTATTATGGCTGGCCTTTCAAAATTTTCATCTGCATATCTAAATTTATCCTGCTTTGGATTAATCTTTACTAGCACATCAATATTACCTTGACATGCCTAATAAAGAGATTCATTAACCCCTTGCATTATCAACACTCTTATTTCATCATCCATATCATGTTGAAATTGTGGATTGAGCCAGTAGCTTACTAAGCTTGACTAATTTGATAGTCTCATTGAGAATCCATAATGAGATGAAGGGTTCACTATTCATCTTAAATTTCAAGAATGTTTTCTTCACAACATTTTTAGCTCTTTGCATACTTTCAAGAATGTATCCTATAGATGGCCTTTCATCACCATCTATCATTCTTAATACATGAATAAGTGGCTCAAAAGCTTGCACAACTATTAAACATTTATCCCATAATGCAATAAATAGAATCAAATCAGATACAACAATGTCTTTTTGATTTTTAACTCATTTTCTTTCAAACCATTCTTTACTTATAATCATAGATCGCAATTGATTTTTACAACTCAACAAACTTTAAAGTGCAAGAAAGTGAGTTACAAGTCAAGTAATAACTAGTCGAATAATTTCTTTTCCATTTGTAAATTTTCTTATCAAATTCAAAACAAAGTTATATTATAAATAAAAGTACTAATATTCTGAGCTTGATTGATTAATTCTTTAACATAATTAAACTTAACAATATCCTCCAACATCGAATCCAGATAGTGTGTTGCACATGGTGTCCATACAATATATTGATATTGCTAATTCAACAAACAACCTGCAAGCTTGTAGTTGGCTACATTATCAATCACTAGTTGGACAACATTTTTAGAACCAGCTTCTTCCACAATGCCAATAAGCAACTGAGCAACCATGTCACTGGTTTAAGCATGTCAATGGACTTTAAAAAAATAATTCCCTTAGCATAATAAATCAAAAAATTTATTAAAATCTTTCCTTTCTTATTTATGCATCCATCAGCGATAATTGTACAATCAAACTCTTTTTATAATTTTTTAGAAGAATTAATACATTCTTTCAACTCTTCAACACTTTTTTTGAGCTAGAAACCATGCAAATCATGAAAAGTAGTTGCTTTATATCCATAACCAATTGTTAATGCAAAATTAAACATAACTTGAAAACGTAGAAAATTTGCAACATTAAATGGAATGCATGACTCATAAAACTAATTTGTAGCTTCCATATGTGCTCTTTCAATGACATCTTTACCAGCCATAGCACTTCTAATTGATGGTTGCTTGCCTCCTGCTAATCCCTTCATTTTTTTAAAATCACCTTCTCCATTTCTTTTCAAATTGGAACCCATAACTTCATCATTAACAACCTCATTGATAGTTAAAAATGATGAGAATGGGCTAGGTTTCGAAGTAAACGATTTTTTGGTATTTGTTGAAATTATGCTTTTAATGTCTCCTTTTATTTCTAACAAAACTCATGGTGGAAATTTCTTACAAGGAGCAACATCACCCTTAATATTAGCTAGATACTTTTTCACCCTATGAATCACTCCACCATTGAAAATCTTTCCACAATACCGACATTTAAAATTATTTTTTTCTAACTCGGAAACATGATTCCATGTAATATGAGTCCTTCCCTTGTTGGATGGGATTCTGATTCTGTAACACTAGCAGGAGAAAAAGGACATGTTGCAATTGAACCCGATATGGTAAACTGACTTTTAAGTGGGTTGGACATATTTTAAAAACCTATAAATAGAATTTACATTATCATTCAAAGTTTTAAACATACATAACAAATGCATGTCAATTACTAGCATTAAAAAAATTATAGGCTTGAAAATAAAAAAATAAGCATAAATTTAAAAACTACAAAAAAATCCTTACTACTACCCACCAGAGTTGAAGGATGTGTCAGAGCTAAAGAAGACACCGCTATTGTTGATGTGGAGTTGTCAAAGCTGAAGAAGACGTAGATGTCGGAGTTGGAAGGGACGCTGTTGGTAATAGAGATGCTGGAGTTGGAAAATTTTGAATTTTTATTTTTTTATTATTTTCCCTTTTTTTAATTTTAAGGACAAACTAGTTTGTTTGGTTTTTTACATTGGATCGAATCGGCCTTAATCAAACTGATGCCTGGATTGGTTGGCAGTCAAATTGATCGGTCTAGTTCTAAAAACACTGAATCCATTCCATTCAAAATTGGCTGAGCAATGCTAGCCTCTGTTTTTCTTTTTTAGTTTATTAATTTCAAATTCGCGGAGAAATCTTAAACACTATTTTTATTTTTGGTTTACTTCAAAAGCATTCCTGACCTTTAGCCATAGATCATGCTAATGAGACAAAAACAATTGAAAGTGGGCATCTTGGCCTGTTGAATTCGGGCAGCTGATATTTTTTTAAAAAAATATTCCTGTTTCATCTCCGCGTGTGGGTGTAAAAAAAAAAATTCCTTTTTCATCTTTGTGTATGGGTGTTTAAATACGCCCTTCAGATAAACAAAATCAACTCATCTTTTGACGTTAAGAGACAGTTTTAGGCGCTTTTAGCCTAGCGGACAAAGAGTCCATAATAGCTGGCTTAGGTCTTGTCTTGCTCTTCAAGACATTAAAATGTCTGGTCCAGATTCGTCCTGCCAATTCATCCCTTCCAGACGGTTTCATCTAACCGTTATTTGCGCTGGATAGTATCCAAAATAGGCCCACAACATGGACGGATGCGATTCATTATCAGATTCCTAGATGCACCGACAGTGATCCTACAGCGGGTGCATTTGGCCGGCATGCAATAGGCATGGAATCTCGACGGAGACAAAACGTCTAAGCTATCTGCTCCTTATCCGATGTACAAAATCCGGCGTGTTCGAATCTCCCCGTTCAAAACCGGAAGCAACAGAAAAGACGGCGAAAGCCTGTTGCCGCGGAAAAAGAAGGCTCAGCATCTTTGACAATGAACCTGAAAACTGTGGTGACTCATTTTAGCAAAATCCTAACCGATCAAATGCTGGGTCTTTAAATAGCGGAATCCTATTATCCTTAAAGAAATTCGTATTTAAACTGGGGTAAAAGCAGATTAGACGATTCGGAAACCTCTCTCAGCCGCTTAACTCCATGCAAATGATGTTGACGGTTTGGATCGACTCGGACTCATGCCAAATGTACGGGTCCATCTTTTTCTTATGTTGTGGTTAACCAACATGGTAATATTCATTATTTTATTCGCGGGGAGCGCGAATGGCGCCACGTCTATTTGGCTGGCCTTGTAGAGAAGGAAAAGAGCGGCTTATTCTGAAAGCATCTCTCTTTTTTCTGAGCTCTCTCTCTCTTCCTCTGAAAGCAAAGAAGCAAAGCATCTGATTTGCACCGCCAGTTGTAATGTTTTTTTCTCATGTAACAATCCACCTTTCCTTTACTAATATTAGCTTCTTCTTGCATTCATGTATTGTATATTTTCTTTTTCTTTCGCTGGAAAAAAACCCACCTGAAGATATGAATCTTTGCTAGATTGCATGCATTTCGAAGCTAAAATGTTTGTCTCTTTACTGAGCATTCGGAAGGTGTTTGAGTCTTCATTTGGGGAAATTGGCTTTCCTTTTGAGGGAGTTTGGAGAGTTTAGGAAGGGAGAAACAGGGGGTCGTGATCTTTTTGATTGAATTTGTATGTTGATGGGTGTCATTGCCTAAAGGAATGCTCTCGATGCTTCACATCAGAAAATTCGACTGTTGCTCTATATAGTTGTTTTGAGAGACAGGAAAGGGGAAAAGCCCATAAAAAAATCCAGCTGACTTTGGAGTTTTTTCATTTGGATTTTTTCGTTGTTTTCTACATAATGTGGTCCTTGGCGTTTGGACTAACTGATTAGTTTTTCTCTTCTTCTTATTCATTCTTCTTTTATTTGACTTGTGGACTTTTTCCTAATTCATTGGCTGGTCTGGGCGTTTTATTTATTTCCTTGATTGTGGGTACTATTTATACCTTCTTCTTTTTTTTTAAAGTTATCAATGAGAAGCAGGTTTTGGAACTGTTGGAAATTTTATTTTTTTTGGATTCTAGCGAGTTTGTTTACGAATTTGACTCGGGAGTTGGATGAATGCATAGAAATCAATGCGTCCTGATTTTAATGCCCCTCTTCATTACAGGGATTTTTTTATATTCAGATTCTTTTAAACGAGAAATATTTTTCAGATTTCGTGGTTTTATCATTCTTTCACTAACTTCAGTGGAATACATGAAATTTGTTGGTTGAATTGTTTCTTGGTTCTCTTGATTTTTGGTATTGCCAATACTTCATCGAGATCTAGAAAGTTGAAAAATAAACTTACCAACAAATTAGTTGTTGGAGTATTGAAATCCTCCATGAATTGGGTAGCAGGTTCTTCACAAAATTCTTGGCAGCCCGTAATGACTGCCGATACAACTGATTCACAATACTGGTTGAACTGGAGAGTCGTGCTATGCTCTATCTGGATATTGTTATCAGTGATTGCCTCATCACTTTTGATATGGAAACATGAAGGCTTCCGTGGTTCAAGTGATGACAGCGAAGAAACTCAACAACAGAGGACGGGTGTTGTTTGCAATGAAGAGTGTTGGAGGCCTTGTTTGAAAGAAATCCATCCTGCTTGGCTTCTGGCTTTTCGCATCCTGGCTTTCTTTGTTCTTGTGCCACTGCTTATTGTTTATGCAGTTGTAGATGGAGGCGGTGTATTTCACTTCTATACACAGTAAGTTGCTTCCAGCTCTTGATTTGACTGCACAAAATACTCATGGTCGATTTAGTTTAGAAAAGTTCTCGTCATTGTATGTTTGAAAGTTGGTTGAAAGTTTGCAAGCTTAGAACTTTGCTAACTCCAATGTCCCACATGCACTTTTATGGAGAGTAGACACCTAGATGGAACATGTGCATCATGGCTGGGACCTAGAGTATTGGCCATCAGAGGTTTCAATTAGACTGTTTCAATGGCATGGTTCACTGCATGTCATAGGTGCCCAATACATTCATTTGTGTTCCATTGGTAGAGGCACTTATGGAGAGAGCAACTAGATAGAGAGAAGCTCTGCACTAAATTTTTACATGTATCGTTGTGAATTTTTCATGATCTTGCGGTTTAATTCATTAAATGTTCTCATGATACTTCTGCCATCAGCTTCATTTTCATGTTTTGCAATACCTGTATTCTGCAGCATCCATCTGCATGTTAAATTCCATTCTCCTGCATGCGGATTCTGAAAGATGCTGGTTGAATTGGCTTCAGATTGCTTGCTATGGCCGGAGGTGAAGAAGCCACTCTGTGGTGACAATGGGCTTTGTAAGAACTGCTTTAGGGTGACACATTTGCTGAAATATGCACTGAATCCAAGCTCCACCTCTGCTTTGTGACTAGAAATTGCCATGCTGGCCCAATCTTCTGATTCCTTCAGTTCTAGGCTCATGGGGTTCAACCCATTCCCTAAGAAGTAACCAAACAAATCTTAGCCAGACCTGACCAATCTTTGTAGTGGGTCAGTTGGGTTGTAGATTGACCTTGTCTACTGCCTAGCCTTTTTGGTATATAGTATCTATCGAATATGAAATAATCTGATAGTTAATGCCTGCTACCATTAATTGACAATGCATGTCATTCACAGTTTCCAAATTTGTCAATCTATAGTTTCAAATCGTAAAATGCCTCTCCTTGTTAGATGTAGAAACCACAATTTGTTAACCAATAAGCATTGCCTTTTCTTTATTTATATGATGGATTACTTTTCGAGATACCAGATGAAAGAATTGCCTGTTCTCTTATGTTATTGTTATTGAGGTCTTTCGAGAATTTATCTGTATTGTGTATGTATATATTCTTCTTTTGCTCAATATGCAAGAAAAATATGAACACTAGCATAGAATCTACTCAGTAACTCCGATGCAGTAATTTGATTTCTTTAAACTAAATTGAATTGCATTGTTTTGGATGGACAGGTGGACATTTATGTTGGTTACTATTTATTTTGGGGTATGTCTTTTCATCCTGTGAGAGCTGGTACAGATGTCTTTTACTGAATATGCCTTTTGTATGTGGTCATGAATTTCCATCTCTAATTCATTTGATTTGCTAAACCCATATTTTCTGTAGCCCTTGGTAATCTAACTGGCTGATTGCATGCCAATGTGGAACATGGTGTACTATATCTGAGATGAACAGATAGCTCGTTTGGCCCAAAAGTCAGACTAGTTAACTTGGGTAAGGAGCATACCAGAAAGGGGAAAATTGACCAACTTATATTTTCAAACTTTCCATTTGTTATGTGCACTCTGGCCACCTTCACATGGTAGAATATATAGTTTGATAGAACTCGCCTGTGTATCTCCCGTCAGTGATGGGATGCATAATTGAAATTGACCAAAGAAGAATTGTAAATCCAGCTACACTATGTTTGATTCCCAGTAAAGTTGCACTTTGAATTGACTATTAAACCCATGTAACTTAAAACTGAACAAGCTATATTCTAGGCCACATCGTCTTGGGAGTAAAGACATTTCTTGTAAATCTATGAGCACTTGCATTTTGTTGCTTGTAGATGAGAAGGGGGAAGTGCTTGTGTACACTTAGCTAACCTCCTACTTGGGACCCTTATGATGTTACAAATTGTTTCTCATGATCTGAATCTCCTTTTGTAGATTGGTATCACTCTCTCCATTTGTGGTTGCTATCAATTTCGTAATAAAGTTGTGGGACATGAGAATGAGCATGTAAGGCCAGATGAAGAACAAAGCATGTATGCAGGACCTGCAAATGGAAGGAATGTGAACAGATCCCACGAAATGAAAAATGTGGCTCCTTTAGAAGAAGAATCCACTTGGCAAAGTGCAGGGATTTGTGAATATGCCTTTCAAATTATTTATCAGGTGAGTCTCTCTCTGTTTTAGGACATTTGTTTGCAATTTGATTTAAAGTCCAAGTGTTTGTGAGCAATGTTGGACAAGCATTGCCAAGTACACAAGCACTGAGGCATGATCCACTTGGTTGAGGTTGTTAATTGGTGCAATACTTCAAATAAACAAGGGCAACCTTGTCCTTTAAAAAAAATTACTATCAAGGCTGAAATGCTGTCCCTGAAAACTATTGAACAGATATCGTTTTGGCATTTATGTTTATCCTTTTATTTTGCCCCATCTCTATGGGACCAATCATACAGAAATCCTCAATGATAGTAGCTTTCTGTATTAAATATCTTCCTAGTGAGTTATGAGAAGAAAGAAGTGACTTATTTTGTTGTAAACAGACATGTGCAGGTGCGGTGGTGCTCACAGATACCATCTTTTGGCTTATTATTTTTCCATTTCTGGCATTCAAAGATTACAGCTTGAACTTTGTAAGTATTACTTCCTTTGTTTCTCGGTTCAACTAGCACATTATGATGTCTTTTCACTAAAAATATGGTGCATATGTGCCTATCAAGGATGTGTAGTACACTTCCATTCTTTGAAGAATCTTGTGGATTGGGTTTTGTTAACCTTCACTATCTTGTTGAACAATACTAGCTTTCACCAATATGCTCAGTACATGGTGCTTTGACGTTGGCAGTGTAGTATAATAACCTTGTGTCCTGAATGCATGGAGTTTCACATTGGCTCTGTTATGGAGTTTCCTAGGTTAAATAAGGGTGCCTTGGGGAATCCTGAATGGGTACTTATTTTGGGTGAGGGACCCAGACAACATACATTTGGCATCAGAGTAACCCTGGTAGTATTTTATGACACCTTGTCAATACGCACTTTGAGAAATCCTGCTGATTCCTTATACAACAGCTGGTCTCCGCTTGGACTCGAACCTGCTGTATATGACTGGTTCTTGGCTGGAAGTGGTTGATAGAATTTTAATGAAATCCAGAAACGGATAACATTCCAAGCTATAACACAGAAGGAGATGTCAGTGTTGATGTAGCTATCCATGAACCTAATGTTTTTTTTTTTGTTTTTTTTTGAGTTCTGCAATGTTGGAAACATAGTCTTGCTCGTTTTATTCTTCTTGTTGTTATTATTTATTTATTTTTGTGGAAGATAAGATGCACAACAAAAACCTTACCTTGGATCATTCATGCATAGCGTGTTTCTGCCAATTCAATTAACGGCCAGAATGTTTAATTAATATTGTTATTGCTTTTGCCTTTTATATCTTTATTACTTCTCTGATGAAGCATTGTCATGGTGCTTTATGTGGCAGCTCTTGGTTGTTATGCATTCAATGAATGCTCTCTTCCTCTTAGGTGATGCTGCGTTGAATTGCTTGGTAAGTTGGACCTGCTTTTGAGTATTATCTATTAATTGATTGTGTGCTATAGTTATTGTGTGAACATTGTTTGCATTCTTATTTTCAGCGCTTCCCATGGTTCCGGATATCCTACTTTTTCCTATGGACAGCCCTATATGTTACCGTCCAGTGGATCATCCATGCTAGTGTCTCACTTTGGTATACTGATCATATATCCTTTTCCACGTTCTCCAATTTTTAGAGGAAGCTACTCAATTTTTAATGGTGCGTATCTCTGTTATAGGTGGCCTTACCCATTTCTTGACTTGGCATCACCGTATGCTCCATTATGGTATGTTCCAACCACATTGCTATGATATGCAATTCTGCTTTTGTTGATTTCTCATGTTTGCTTAGGTTGTGGTTGTTTGCAACAAATTCCGTGAAACATCATGAAATAATCTACCAAGTTATGCTAAGTCACTGTAAAATACCATTTCATGGTACTTGTTACAATATCAAACACCTTTACAAAACAAAGCCATTAATCCCACCTAGGGAAAAATAAAAAATAAAAAGACAGCCATTCAGCATTGTAGCTCTAACTGGCATGTCATTTCTTTTCCCCTTTCCATAAAAACCTTGCAAGCCAGGGAGAATTCTTTTTTTTTTTTTCAAACAGATCAAGATATGAATTAATTTATATCAATCAAATCATGATTCTAATAGTGTTTTCCTAAATACACACCCAACGGCAAGGAGATTAGTTCCCATCTATGCAAGTGGCAAGGTCCATTAATCTAAGTCATTGGTTTCTTCAGTCCTCATCATGGACAGATCTGCAAAGTTAGATATGTCCAATTTCAGTATTTCTCCCCTTTTCTGGGTGGTGATATTGTCCATCCATGATGGGGGCTTTACCTCAGTGGCCTGAATAGCCCAAATACAGGCATCATATCCATAAGCTATGTGCAAAACATAAAGGCAAAGGTGAAGATAATGCTATTACACTCAAGACCCGACATCGCTGAACCATCTGTTGTTGCTTCCTTTCATATTTCAGGTACTTAGTGGTAGCAGTGTTGCATGTCCCATGCTACGCCATCTTTGCACTGGTGATAAAGATGAAACACCACTTTCTGTCAAGACGCTTTCCGCACTCGTATCAGTGCCTGAGGTATACCTCACTGTCGCATGGAAACAGAATCCGAGGAAGAACTCCTCAGAGCTCACGAGATCGTATTTGAAATTTTTCAGCAGCAAGAGATCATCGCCTATTGAAGCAAGGAGATAAGAAGACTGGTCAGAGTTAGTAATGGATGAGGAAAAGAAAAAGAAAAAGAAACACAGAGTTGAAAGGAAAGGATGGCATAACATTGTACAAATTTTGCTTTACAAAAGAAGACCATAGAATTGCTTCATTCTTCTGCTCATGAGTTTATGCACATTGCCTTCTGTGCTGCGATGCTGAGAATGATCTGGTTGAGATGGATTCACCAGAGCCTTCTGTCTGTGCTAAGCATATGGCAAGAAGCCACCTCAAATGGCACATTTATCAGCGGCTAATGGCATCATTGTGTCTGATATTCATGTAAATTCGCATTCTTGCATCTTGGGTAGGGATGGAAATCAGGTCAGTTTATACTGGGTCGTCATCCTAACCCTAACCCTATTTTAAAAACTCCTACCAATTCCTACACATATGGTGAGTTGGGTTGGCTTTGTCCCAACCCTGCATATATGATGTGTTGAGTTGGACTCATCCTAACCTACATATGTGACGGGTTGGGTTGGCCTTATCCCAATCTTAATCTTATCTTTTAACATATGTGAATATATAATACAAATTTATAACATTAACTCAAACACCATTTTTCCTAACATCAATATTCAAATGCCTATATATTAATAAAATACAATCTAATACAATCTAAACAAAAAACAAACAACCATAATTTCTAAAATTTGAAATCTATTCACATATGTTGAAGTTTCAAATTCTAATAAATAAATGTGGAATTTAAGGTCATGATATCACATATTCACTATTTGATGACCAAATGGAATAGGTTAGGGTATTTGGGGGAGACACGTCTTTATATTTATTAATATTGTGGGGTGGGTCAGATCTGGTCGGTTTTTTAACTTATTGACCATACTTGACCTTATTTAAAATTTGGGTCAATTTTTTTTTTTTTTTACCTTACCTACCTGCTAAGCCAGAAAGGTTATCCATACCCAGCACCAAATAGGATTGGGTCACTCTGGAGTTTGGTTCGACCCAGCTCAATTTGCACCCCAACATTTCGGTGGATGCTTGAATATTGCTTTTAGTTGATGGTGCCATGCATAGCGTCTCAATACGCCGCCCATGTATACATTCAACCAATCCTTCGTTTGGGCCCGTATTGGGCCAACCTAGCGGTACTGGCCCATACCAATATTCCCCCAGATCTCTCATCCTTACTCTGTTGGCCCGTTGTGGCTCGCTTCAGCGACATTTGCCCAATGAAAGTTAAACATGTGACCTTGGGTTAGTTTGTTACTAAGATAAGATATCACCTGATATGTCTGTTATGGCTCAGAAATCTCTATTCTAAGTCCTATTAGATTTATGAGATGAAGTATCATATTCGTAAGATGTATCTTATGAATTTTTTTAGCATGTTGCTAGATAAATGAATAAATAATATATACAAATATAAGTATCTGAAAGATAAAACTAATAAAATTGATATCATATGCTTGTTCTCTCTCTCTCTCTCTCT
>JAYJMB010071198.1:4957-23973 GCA_036873735.1 Pouteria campechiana | reverse complement strand
TTGCTTCCCTCAGGCACACGCCTTGCTATTGCGCCTAGGGCCCAAAAGCCCTTTGTGCCTTGGTGTGCCTTACGCCTTTAACAACTATGGATACAACTGTTCCACTCTCTCCAAATAAAAGAACGGCGGGGAGGCAATGGTTGATTGATGACTCCACAAAGTAAGAATGTGTGCCATGCAATGTGGAGTTATTTTGTTCACAGGACATGGGATCAATGAGAAAGTGCATGCGTGGAAGACAGGCCTGTTGGATAAACAGGACTAGTTTGTGAGCAGAGTCTCTTTTTGGAAACCTCTTGCTAAATCTGTTCAAGAATTGTGAAAGAAGATTAAACCATAGCTGTTAACATGAACTCTATTCCTTTGCTAAGTATTTTGGCTCATAACATATCTAATGAACCAAGATTTAACATTATTGCCTTTTAACTGTCTGCTTGAAGTCAGTTTTTAATTATTAAATTCTGCTTTGGTTGATCTGCTTCACTGTAACTTCATTGCAAAATTCAATTTAGTTCCATGTAAAGTATGAAGTGAATGAGATGTGGAAAAGTCATGAAGATTTCAATCCTGATATGCTGCCACATCTGTGCAGTAATACAATTATTCCTGTAAATATGAGTCCCCATTGTGCTGCCATTTCTATGTTCATGTTGACTCACATCCTTTCAAGCTATTGTTTTGCTTTCTGAACCGGCTGAGGCCACTGCTTGTTTCTGCAGAATTATTATTCTGTCATCACCCTCCATCCAGAGGTCATCGAAGGGAGACCTGGAACTATGGTGATTGAATCATTTGTTGTGGATGTGCCTGATGGGAACACCCAAGATGAGACTTGCTACTTTGTAGAGGCACTCATCAAATGCAACCTAAAATCACTGGCTGATGTCTCAGAGCGGTTGGCGGTGCAGGACCGGACAGAGCCCATCGACCGATACTGAGATGGGAGGGAGAGGTGGCATTGTGTATAGGCTCCGATCGCCAGGGATGAAGCTTTCCGAGGCCTTTGGATCTCGGAAGCTTTGGAGACAGACTGGTATTATCCTCCTTTCCATCCTTCTGGAGCCCCCTTTCTCCCAGCCTCTCACCCATCTTCCCTCACTTCACAACTGCTTTTGTTTGTTTTCCATCGTCATTAGCAAATGATGGTGGGATTTCCTTCGTCTTAGTAGGCTCAAGAAGCACATATCTTCTACAGCTCTCCGAAAACCTATCTTGAAATGAGAAAAGAAATGCCAAAAAGAAAAAAAGAGAGAAAAAAAAAGGAGAGAGATATTAGGTGCTCTTTCTGTGTTAATTTTCTTTCCTTCTTCTTCTTCCATGGTTTTGGCTATGTTGGTGGGTACTCCTGCTGCTCTCCTTCTACGCTTTGTAAATATCTCTGCTGGTGCTTGGCCACCCACTAATGTGTTTTTACATTGATGACGATGAATTTTAATGGGAGGTGATGTAGCGGTGATTTGCAGAGATACAGAAAGAGGCTGTTGCTTTGATGGAGGGTTTGTATATTAATTACTATGATTACTAGTCATAAATAATTACTACTAGTAGTAGTATTGTTATTGCTGTGGGGGTTGTCTGGTTAATAGAAGACGTGGGATTTGGACTTTGGGAATCTCTTGTGACTGAGGAGGACATGATGGCTTTTGTGTGTGGGAGAGAGGGAGAGGGGTTGGCATTGAGAATATGAAGATGCAACCCATGCTTATCAATTGGCCGATTGATGGAATGGATAGTCAAAATAAGAATTCATTCATTATATGCTGCCCTTGGTTGGAGGGCATGAACAGTTTTGCTTCAGTTTGGGAGCCTCCTCATCTCTGCATTGCTTCCTTATAAAACCAGCCCTCAGAAGCTGCCCGAAACAACTTACTATTTGCTCTCCACATTTGAGACAATCGGTGCATGGTGTATTTCTTTTCTTTTTTTCTCTCTTTTTTTCAAAGTTTTTCTGACGTTATGATCTTTTGATGATATTTAAATTAACTACCGGCGCTACTTGTTTTCCTGTGTGTTTTTATTATTATAAAGTTCCCAACTCTTGAAATTGTCTAGAAATGTCTAAGTGGGCGAGGATTTTGATGGAAATAATTTTAAATTCATTTGCTAATTAAATTATACTAGTGTAGTTGTTTTGGGTTTTACGAGTATTATATAAATGTATAATATATAAAGCAGATGATGAATTATATATTGTGCGTGAGTTAATCATCAAGATTGTGTACATTATATGCGGTTTCTTGTATGTTGTGGTTCGTTCTCTTTGCACCTTGGCATCCATGGATTATGCGTAGAGGCGGCGGGGTGGGCTCTTTGCTGCGTTCATCTGATAGGAGAGCGTGATCTGGGGGAACGGGACGGGACGGGACGGGACGGGACGCATCATCGATCACCCAAGCAGAATTCCAAAAGTGATATTATTATTATTATGTGAGCCCGTTTGATCAATAGTAAATTTTGCTGTCCCCTGTATATCTAAATCAATAGTCTCATCCACATCCATTGACTCATCACAGGGCTAGCTTAAGGTGCCAGCCGCCCCCCACCTCTCTAGTCTCTTCTGATCCCCCCCCCTAGAATGAGCGAAACGTAAAAGCACCGCATCGGATGCAATTCAAGCCCGTTTCTTATAATGATGAGCTGAATTGATGACCATGGACCAAAATTGTGATTTCATGTTTGCTAACATTGGTCGGAAGGATAAAAACGAAAAAAAAAAAATAAATTCAAAATCATAGGCAGTCCAGCCAAGTATTTGCCATGGGTGTGGATTGAGCAGAAGATTTCACCACTAGAAATATTGCAATGAAACAACAAAACAAACACCTGATCGTATCACAGGAAAACCTAATAATTGCTCTCTTTATGAATTTAGCACACGTCCTTGGATCGATGCTGGGAACTGATAAGCAATGCGAGGCATTAATTGAAAAAAAGAATCCTGAACCTCCCAATATGAATAAGTTTATAGGCTACTGTTTGCCGTTGGCTCAGTTTCGCTGGATCTTCATTGAATAGATCATACAGCCATGGGCTTGAGAGACAAAGGCCATAGCGTAAATCTTTTTGCTGGCCCATAGAACATCCACCTTCCACATCACGAATATTCTCTCATCCATGAGGCAGCAGATAAGGAAAATTTTGAACATTTCTCGATAAATTACCTGTATAATTTGCATACACTGTACACCGCTCTTACAGTTCACCATCACCACTGCCGCCGCGGATCATCTAAGCTTTCATACCAACTGCCACTTCTGCAGATGGGAGAAAAATAAACATAGGGTACATGCGCCTAACTCAATACAAGCTCTTCCTGCTGTTCGGAAAGCGGTACTTCTCGGTGAGGGCTGAGGATCTGCTTGACGTCATCTGCGGTTAATGTCTCATACTCAAGCAGTGCGTTTGCCAGGGCATGCAATGCCTTTTCATGCTGAGAGGGAAAACAAGAGCCAAACAAGCAAAAGGTCATTAACAATGTACTTGAATAGAAAACAAACAAGGAAAATGATCTAAAGTAGGACCATGATGAAGGGAGGCTGCACCTAAGAAGGCCATCACAATCACCATATTTATGCCAAGACATGATACTCTGGGGTCTGGGCAATGCTTAAATATTTAAACACATACCACTTTCAGCAGAAAATAGGGCAATTCCTTGATTTTTATCAATAAGCGATATCTAAACTAGGGTGCATTGAAGACAGAAAGAAAATCAAATGAAAAGAAAGCCATAAGCAAGGGAATGGCCCACTAGGATGCCACCGTCTTGTAACCCAACAGAAAATGGTTTTACCTAATATCTTTTTTTACCAGATATCATGTTTCACCACTCAGTAAGGTGATGGAACCTTACTGAGTGGCTTTTGCCATTGACGAGGGGTCCTAATCTAATGCAATCAAGATGGACCTGAATTATTTTCTCTCTAGCCCCATTGAGCATGAAACTAATAATGGGAAGCATGCTGTCTAGTCCACGAGTCATCATCAAAATCGTCTAGGCTCTACTGGAGTCCACTAACATATACTATACTGAAAGAAAGCTACTTTCCGATCACCTTTCTCTATTCTAGAGAGAATTGAAAATCTTATCTCATGTATACTGAAGTAAATTAAACTTCATACGTGGAGATCTAAAATTTGCAATTTAGTTGAGAGAAATGCCTCGAGGATGAACCTTTTTTAGTAGGGCTTTAACACGATCATAAGCTTCCCTCAGGAGTCTCATCACCTGCAGTTTTTGAGTGACATTCAGCAATAGGACATCTGACGGGATTAAAAAATTTGTAGACATACCTCTGCGTCAATGCGTGACTGCATCTCTGTACCAGGGTGCTCCTTGATATAAACTGGTCCAATGGCATCACTCATTCCGCATGTTGACACCTAGCATTAAATAGATCCATAAAAAAACTGCTAAGAAAATTAGGACCGAACAGTGGTCTTCCAAATCAAGACAGAGGCAAATACCATATACTGAGCAAGCTCTGTAGCTTGATGGAGATCACTACTTGCACCAGTTGTAACATGCTCCTGACCAAAGATGAGTTCTTCAGCAACCCTCCCTCCCATACAAACATCAAGGCGTGCTAACAACTGCTTCTTGCTAATGGATGTTTCATCATTAGATGGGAGTTGTGTAACCATCCCTAGAGCAGAGCCCCGGGGCATAATGGTTGCCTTGTGAATAGGGTGTGCACCTTCGGTATTGAAAGCAACAATAGCATGACCACTTTCATGATATGCAGTAAGCTGGAGAAAATAATCAGAACAATATTGTTAGTTGATAAAATAATGCTTTGGTTGACCATAAACAAAGTTTATGACCAGGATAGAACTCATCATGTCATATGACATGCTTACTTTCTTTGATTCTTCTGATATAAACATTGTTTTCCGCTCCGTGCCCATAATTATTCTGTCTTTTGCAAACTCCAACTGTGCAGCAGTTAGCTTTTCAACACCTTCAACAGCAGCCTTGATGGCTGCAATGTTAACCAGGTTTGCCAGATCTGGAAAAGAAAAAAAAGGAATGTGTTTGGTTGCCTCTTTAATTCCAAAATGTATATGCAGCAGGGAATTGGTATTCTGTCAGCAAACAAGAAAAAAAGGAAGCTGTTTATTTTGTGGATGTGCTGGTTACTATTTCGTAGTATAGTAAGAAATATTACCTGCCCCGTTAAAGCCCGGAGTACCCCGTGCTATTGCTTTGACATCTACATCATCTGCCAGGGGCTTGTCCTCCAAGTACAGCTCTAGAATATCCTGCCGGCCCCGCACATCGGGATTTGGAACCACAATCTATAAGAAGATTTCATTAGAATTGGCAATTTACAAATAAAAAAGCATATCTTAGAGAACAATAACCTCCATTCAACTGCATGCCAACTTTATGCAGACACCTGTTATGCATGCAAGCACTCATGCAATCAAAGCACATGCATGCCCTTGCCACCACTTAGGCATGCAACCAGTAACATTAGAAATGGCAATTTAGATCATAGGACAAAGAGGGGTATACTGTCATATCAAGAAGCAGATATGAACAGAAGAAATGTATATTTGGTTTTTCATTCGTTCATGTTTATAAGCACATAATGCTTGCCTAATTTTTCTAGGGTGCATTGGGATACTTATAAAAGGAGGTGTAAAAGCCTCCCTTTCTACCTCCATTTAATGAGATTCGACATTTTAACTAACTCTATTTTTTCCTCATTATTACCTATATTTTTTATTATTATACACCATCTTTTCATCCAAAATCCAAATAGCCTCTTTTTTAATTATCTTTACTCACTTTATTTCCAATCATCACTACCTATCATATTACATCAATTTCTCTCTTTTCCATATTCCTTTTTTGACTTCTTTTAGACCTTTTACAAGTATCCAAACCAGTGTATTTAATATCGATATTATCATTATTGTTTTACCTCCCTAACGATAAAAAAAGCCTATAAATCAAAATTATCTGTTAATTACCATAATTATTGATAATATCATTGCTTTTACCAACATTATCATCATTTTACCAATAAATGAATATTTATCGATAATATTGCGATAAATTGACGATAATATCGTTGCTGGTGGGAATATAGTTTGGCAGGGGCTTGCCACGCCCCCCCGCCCACCGAATCCCATTTTTTCTCCTCCCCCTTTTGATTACATTGTCAATTTTGTAGGAGAAAAACTCTCTTTTCAAGATCAAATCTGTATTTTACGTGAACAACATTCGAACATCATGCAAGTAAAAAATTTCAATTTTTTTTTGTTTTTTATGTTTATATGTTTCGAAATCATGTGATTCATGTTCGTATTACATTAAAGTGTTGATTCAAATAGATTTGCACAACTAAATCCGATAGATTTGGCAGATTGAGGATGAACGCGTGATTTGGGGAAAATCCCCAAATCATTGATTCATCCAAAATTAATAATTGTTTATGAGTAAAAACACATATTAAACATAACATTTGTTGAATGCAACAGATTTTCAACATTTTTTGGGTAAAATTACGAATTTTGGGGGTAAGCCCTAAAGTCACATTTTTAAAAAAAATCAATGTTTTGATCATGAATCATGCAATTTAGTTAGATTTTTTAATTAAGGCTTTTTCTGAAAACATATTTTTTATTTTTATAATTTAATATTAATTATAAATAATTTTTTTAATTATAAAAAATATAATTAATTCCTAAAATTTGTAAATATGTTTTTTGACTGGTTTTGAAAGTCTAGAGTCCTTTTTTAGACATTGTTAAATGCATATATTGTGAGGATTTGCATTTCAAGAGTGTTAGCCTTTTGCCAATCTATATGCATTTCTCATGTGCAAATTCATTATTCATGTAATAGTGACTTTTTTAATCCAATTTTTTGCCCAAATTATGTGTTTATATTTATCATAATTTATTACAAAGTTTAATAGAAAATCTCTCAAATTTTCTTTATTTTTCTAATTTTTTCTATTTTACCGATAAAATTCCTAGAAAAAATGATAATATCTTCCATAAAAACAATAAAGTCTTTTTTCCAGGCCACTGATAAATAGGCATTTATCGATAATAAGAACACTGATCCAAACACACCTACAAAAAGTCTAGAATTTCTGCTTGTAAAATATGACAACAAACGGTAAACATGGAATTGAAATAGGGATAGAGAAGGGTGACTTACGTGCCTGTCGAATCTACCTGGCCTTGTCAATGCAGGATCTAGAATATCCGGCAAGTTTGTGGCAGCCATCACTATTATGCCCTAATTAACCAAATATCAAAGGCTGAACAAATAGATACAGCAAACAAACACCATATTTGGTAAATAGCGATGTACCTCATTTTGCTCAAACCCATCCATTTCAACAAGCAGCTGATGCAATGTCTTCTTTGTATGTCCTTCCCACTGTTTCCTTGTTGATCCCACAGCGTCTATTTCATCAATGAAAATAATGCAAGGTGCCTATGAACAGTTATGTATTAGAGGGACAGCCAGCACAGACTTACTTGTAGATAAAGTAGAAATCTCTAAAACAGGTAGCATCTAAGGATGCAAACAACAAAATAACTGTGCAAATAAAATCATCAAAGAGACCTACTTTTGAGGTAGATAAATCCAGAAAAATAAAGATTACTGAAACGAAGAAAGGATTCAATGATATGTCTTTCACAATTGGGGTGTGACACCTACAATGCAAGATTCCTGAAGCTTGTGAGAAAAAGTTAGGATAGAATGTTCAGTCTACTCTGCATTATTCTTTGTCAGGAGTAGATTCAGCTATATCCAATTGTGCATTAAACTTATTTGTTCAAAGTTTTTGCTAACTATTTTCTTCTATACAAAATAATGCCTTTCAAGATCACATATGATTAATGGGAAAGACTATACAATGTCGAAGCACATTCCTGAGATGCTTACAATGCAGGATACCTCTTGCAGAAGGTTCTCACAGCTTTGAACTTGCACCCTCTGGAGGTAAGAGGAATTTGATGCCTACACAATCAACAGAAAGTTTCTTCCTCCTTTAAGGAAATGCTAGAATGCAGTAATTTCCAGCATTCTATTTGGTGCTTAAAGACAATATTTGTCAAGCCACTTGAGACTTGATCAAAGATGAAGCTTTTTCCAAAATGGTGCCCAATTTTTTCTGAAAATCCCATTTCCGTGCCCAACTTTTGGATTTTCCCAAATCTGTGTCCAAGGTTTAACTTCCGTTTCCAAATCAGTGCTCGGCATCATTGGCTGTTGCCGGACGGCCGAATTCGAAAATCCCCGTACGAAAATGCCCGTGAGAAGCGGCATCTCCCCGGCAGTGGCCATTAGTGTCCAACGACCGCCCGCTGCCGCCACCTGCGTCTTCTTTTTTGCTGTCGTCAACCCAACAACTGTTGCTCGTTTGTCCGAAGAAACCTCATGCGACACCCACTGACGCAGCCTCTATTTTCAGCGAAAACCCATCGCCGTTGTCTCCTGCAAAAACTGTTGCCGACCATACGACATCGCCAACCACACGCTACTGCAGCTTGATCAGTTCCTCCAGCTTTTGACTTAGGTGCCGCATAACTGCTCTGACATGGTAGTCCATTAGCGCCTACCAGATTTGACAGATCCTGTTGGATCTACGCGCAACCCACTACCGCGCCACCCTTCCTCGTTGCCGCCGCAGCTTCTTCTCCGTCAATTCCTTTTGATGTTGCACATTGCCGCAGCATCTCCTTCTTTGACCGGAGAAAACCCACTAGGCATTCGTCGTCGTCTGTCTGTTTATCCTTGCCAGAGAACCTGACGCACCACTGCCCTATCTAGCACGCCCAAACCGCTGCGGATTTCCTTGCAGCCTGCCGCCACCTTGCCAGCATTGTCGCTGTCCGCCGCAAATCAACAACCCAAATGTAGCACGCAGCACATCATCGCAGACTGCCGGGGAGATGCCGCTTCTTAGGGGCATTTTCGTCCTAACATTTTCGAATTCGGTCGTTCGGCAAAGTTCGACGACGGCTAGTGACGTTGGGCACTAATTTGGAAACGGGAGGTAGACCTTGGGCACCGATTTAGGAAAACCCAAAAGTTGGGCACGGAAATGGGATTGCTAGGGAAAGTTGGGCACCATTTTGGAAAAAGCTCATCAAAGATGCTCAGCAAAGGGACCAATAGACATCCAGAAAGTGTGATAATCATTGTGACTTGTGAAAGCAATATTGGTGATTGAAGATAATTGCATCAAAGTTTGCCGACAAAACACATCATGGGAGTTTGTTGAGCAAACACTATTGAGTCAAAACGCTAGACACATGGAAAAATCACCAGCAGACACAACATTTCATGTATGTTCATATTACTTGATCCTCTTGCCTTGAGCCAATTTTGATAAAGAACATAATCTAGAAAACTCATCAATATCATATTAGGGTTTATTTAATTGGCATTTTTTTGGAAATATTTTATTTGGAATTTTAGATATTTAGTTGTTTAATTTGGAGTTTGATGTATGAATCAAGTGATCCAAACATAAATAAACTTCATGGATGGGTTGGATTAGTACCTTACTTATTTGGTTTAGGGTCTTTATTCTACATAATTAAATTAAGATTTTATTTTCGTAAGTTTTTCACAGATAATAAGTTAACAAGTATTGGGTTTTTTAGCACTTTATGGATTGAGTTAAGAATAAATTTGTTTCTATCTCCCTTTGTATTCTATTCTTTTTTCTAATTGGTCTATTTCTCTTCCCTTCCTTTCCTTCTCATCCCCTCTCAAGGACCTTCCTCTTCTCTTCCCCTTTCTTCCCTACCCATCCTGCATCAAATTCCCTCTATAAACAAGCAATCATGACTATATAGAAAAATTACAAGCATGTGTGCACATATGCCCACAAGCAGACACTAACCTTCTTTTTAGCAGCTTGAAACAAAGACCGTACACGCCGAGCACCAACCCCAACAAACCTGATATTAAAAATAAAAGATTTAGGCTAACCCCCACCAAAAAAAAAAACAGATCCAAGTAAAAGAAAATGCTCCATAGTGTCACAGAAAATATTATAATGCATGCACCAAGCAATCAAAGGCAGCAGGAATTAGCCTACCATTAGGAATATATTTATTCGAATTTTACAGACTCCAAAGAAAAGAACTCAAACTTCTGGTTCAACCTAAACTATGGAAACTTTCGTTGACAAATTTTATGGACTCTACATTCTTTTAAAAAATGATTGATTATTTCTAAAAGAATGTAGAATAATACATTAGGCAAATCTAAGACATAAAAGTCAAAAAATGGTTCTGAGAAATGTAACTGTAGGCTGACTTATTTGTGTAATCAGACATAAGCCAAAAATAAAATTGGAAATAGCCAAAATTTCTTAGTGGAATTACATGCAGAGTTAGCAGCAACCTGATGTTCATTTCCAAAACATTTTAAATAATATTGAAATGATCTCAGGGAAGTTACAAAACATTTCCAAAACATGACTTCATAAATAAAAATGTCATAGCATATGATAAATTAGATGGAGGAATGGACAAGTATAGCCATATAGCTCCATCCATTTCTTAGAAATCAGGGGATAGCAAGTGCCTGAGAGCCAACTTACATTTCCTCAAATTCAGAGCCAGCTCGATAGAAAAAGGGGACCGCAGCTTCTCCAGCAATAGCCTGTAGGGATCAAGTATCAGCCATATGGCATGAACAATAAAAGGCAGCATATAATTTGACAAAACAAATGACAAGTTAGATAACAGAAGAAAGAAACAGTTATATGTTGAGTAGATTAAACAAAGGTTTCACTAAGTAGTCAGCAGCAATCACCACAGAATCAGATCTTCCGCAAGAAGTCTTGCATAGATGTACAGTTGATTGTATTCAAATTTATTATCAACATATTTAAAGCCTCATCCCAGACTATATATAGTTACATGAATCCTGCTATGCCAACTCTATTGTGGGCCATTTTTCCATTCAAATCAAAAGCCTTTTAAGTCATTATTCACCGCTTCTACCTAAGTTCTTTTGGATCTTCTGCTTTCCCTTTAAGTTCTTCAACCTCAATTAACTCCATTCTAACTGGCACATTTGTAGGCCCATTCTACACATCACCAAACAATCGGAAGCACAATTTCCCTCATCCTATTACCAACTGGCGCCACTATTAAATTGCCTCAGATGCATTCATATCAAATTCTCTCTTACCTTGTCTTGCCACTCATTCATCTAAATATTTTCACTTCAACTATGTTCATCCTATGAACGTGTTGTTGCTTAACCATCCAATATTCTGTTATATAAAATGCTGATGTCTTTTTAATTATTTAACAATTTTTACCTAGCCCTGTTAGTACCTCATGGGTCACATAAGACACCAAACATGCACCTCTTGTCTGGGTATCAGATCGGGGATGATGCCAATTAGTTGTGGTACAGTAGCTCATAAGAAAGGAACAAGAGGGAAGCATGCCAGTGCTTCCTTGGCTTACATGCATTGATGTTCTCCTCCAATCTTCTGAATGAAAATTACATTGATCCAGGAAAAGCAAACAAAATCCAAACAAGACTTAAAAATATACAAAGTTATGAGGGAGTATTACATGCTTATTCTACAAAAGTGTCAAGGTATTATCAATTCACAATTTATTTTATTGACGATCTTCTCCATCATGCCATATCGGTCACTTGTTTCTTAGAATTGCATTCACTAAATAATCAACTTTGACAACCTTTCCTACACATGATTTGGTGCATGCAAACAGACGTGACATGCAAATGTTCAAAGGCTATTAGGCAGACAACAATGTTAGAAAGGTGATCTTTCCAGATAATCAACATCAATAAAATCAGGTTCTTCAATGCAGATATTGGGAGGAACCCTGTGATGAACTTCCAAGACATGACACTGAAATGCTGGGAGCTGGAGTTTCATAAGTTTTTATTGAACAAATAACTTGGTAAAAGAACAACACTTTTCTGATGGAAAAACAAGCAAGAGAAAGATTATGAGAATTGCACAGGCCTCGAAGGTGTATGAAATGAGTAGCCCCTAGACAAAGCTCAAATAACAATAATTAGGTAAAATGACTTGAACACAGAACACGGAACAGTTCTATGAGGTACATTCATCATATATTACCTTGGCAAGTAAGGTCTTTCCCGTTCCAGGTGCTCCAGTCAAAAGAATTCCCTGCAAATATATGTCCATTAGATTGAGAAAAAAATCAGAAGAATACCAAACAGAGTCTTTCCTTGTCTAACGATGTGAAGGCCTTACAGAGTGAAATGACCAAAAATAGTGTTAAGTGATTCATCAAAACCTATAGATTCAAATATAACACAAAAAATACAGTCCTAGAAATTTATTCAGAGGCTAAACAAACCTTGGGTAACTTCCCTCCAAGGCGAGTAAACTTCCCTGGATTTTTAAGATACTCTACAACTTCCTCCAGCTCTTGTTTTGCATCATCACAGCCTTTAACATCCTTAAAGGTCTTGACGTTCTGCAGGTAATGAAAACTGACTGTCAGAATGCTCATCATTATGAAAAATGACAATTCATTTATGTAAGTGGGAATGCTTATGTTTTTTGCTGCATGTAAGAAGATATAGTTGCCACTCTAATCAGCATTGTTCGAATGCAATATCAATTTGTTTGACACACATGGACACAAAAAATGTCAACCTACTCCCACATCTTCCTCCGTATATAGAGCTCCTTGATCAGTAAATGAACTTCTATCAAGGAAGAACAAAGATGACAAAAATTAAAAGATAGATCAAGATATTCATTCAAATAAAGGATGCATTCCAAAACAGAAAGGACCCAAAATCACAAGGCAAATGATTCAATGTTTAACTTCACACCAAGAGCAGCAAATCCTACTGAAGATACTACTAGACGTTTCTTTCTGAATTGTCCACAACACTGCAATGAAACACAATTGCTCAACAAATGTGCAAATTCGACACCTCAGTGAGCAAAAGCCATTTTTTCCATTCTTTTCTTTTCTTTTCTTTTTATTTTAGGTCAACATAGGAGAAACCTTTCTGCCCAACAGTACATACTGCACATCAGATGAATTTCACTTTCATGATCTCATGCCATATTCGCTACCGAAGAAATAGATCATGCACAGAAATGTTTTGAAAGTTCTGCATGGTGACTCCTCTGCACTGCTAATAGCATTCATTAGCAAATCTTTTGTTCTTACAAATCACATATGATATAATTAAAATTGCTGTTGTGCTGGTTATTAGTCCATCCAATTATCAATCAATCAATCATATGACAGAGTATTACAGTTCAGAAGAAAAAGAACTGCACAACACTGGAACAAAATCAATTGAACTTTAGTTTCCTCTGCTTCAATCTGAATTTATTTATGCATTGGCATAGATTATTCCATTAATGTAACTGGCTGTTTAAAAAAGTTCAAAAATGCAAATTAACCAATAATTATTCATTTATAAATCTAACTGACATTACTAAGATTTGAACATGTTACAAAGCAAGCCCACATGCATCTCTTTCGGCAGAACTAACTAGTGAATGCCTTTTATTCTGAGTTTGTCGAAAGAAGGATGCTAAAATTATAATAATAAATAAAGATTTAAACAGCATTAAGATCCCACATGCATCTCTTTCAGTAGAACTAGTGAATGCCTTTTATTCCGAGTTTGTTGCAAGAAGGATGCTAAAATTATAAGAATAAATAAAGACATAAACAGCATTAAGATCTCATAATTATTTATTTACAAAGTAAATAAAGATAAGATCTCAGCAAAGTAAATAAAGATGATAAAAAAAATCCAATATCATTAAACACATGACAAATTATCTTACCTTCTCTGGCATGACTTCTTTGTTTAGTTCCTTTGGAGCATATGAAGAACTTGAACCAACACCAGAGGTACCTATACCACCCAGGCTGCCCACATATTTTTGAAGTGCTGCAGCACCCATTACCCTAAGAGAAAGTACACCTTAATAACATTAGCAGGCAATTCAAGGCCAAATTCAATTGCACAGAAATTTTTCATCCTAATTAAAGCTTTAAGTTCCATAAAGAAATGTTATGCATGCTCGGCTTTCAATGTTCAAGAAGTGCAAAATTTATTTAGAATGGTGACTTGCTCAATTTAGCTCAGCCCAAGGCTGGCAGCAACTTGACCCCTTCCACAGTCTTTGTGCTTACCATGAAAACTAAATGTCAAGAATTCTGAAATTTATATGGTTGGAAACCCAGAAGGGCATAATACAGTCCTGATGTGAAAGAATCAATCGCATGGGAAAAACATCATATAAGAGACCTGATTCATTTGATTCACAAGAAAACTAATTCTCTGACTCACAGCTTGGTATGTTCCAAATGTGTAAGGAATACATCTCATGTTAAGTGAGTATCACCATGTGCAAGTGTTAAATTATCAGGCACCATATGAATAAGACAGCCACATGGGTGCAATTGAAGTCTTTTGAGCTCTAAAACTGAATTATATGGACAAAAGAAGATTAAGGTACTTTTCAGAACGAATATCAGTAATGCATGTTAGATCATGATAATTGACTGAATTCTGTTATTCATTTAAAAAAATCAATTTTGTTTCTTGCATTTCTCCTCCACAAAATTAGCCTTATCTGGTTATTTTGCAAAAGTTCCAGCTAGCACTGATAAAGTCAAACAAGCTTTACAAAGTTGATTTTTGGATGGGAACTGCAAAATAGCAATAATGGAAGAATCAGGATTGGGTGGATGTAGAAATCATATCTTGTCATGTTGCTAAGAAATCCAGCAGAACACTGAGAAAACCAGCCAAACTTTATATATAGGTTTTATGGATACGAATTCGAAAATGATGATAGAAGAATTGTAAGAATAGTAGGTGCCCAACAATAAATTGGATTTTTTTTTTTAATTTTCTTCCACAAAAAGCCAAAATGGTCTTGCAGTTTGTAAATACACCAAGTTGTCCAATATAAATGATAGACAATTAACAGTTCAATACCATGGCCAGAAAAGACTATCAATGAGATGAACTATGAAATGATAAGTGCATCCAAGCATTAGACAAGCCATAGCATATAGTCATGCAGACGGTCCTGCATGCATCAGTCAGTGTGACCAAAGTTTTACTTAAGGAAAGAAATGGAAAAGGAAAATTAGCAAGTTGCTAAAAGGAGTGGGTATGTCAATTGCATAGGATGCCAAACATTCAAAATAATTAAGAAAACAGGAGCACAGTGGAGCCATACCACATCAATCCAACAATAACTGTGAACAAAATGGTTGAGATGAGTTCCTGAGCAAAACGTGCTGATTTGTTTGATGCTTTAGGGTCAACCTGAAAAAGAAAACAGAAAAGATCATAAATCGCTATTACAAAAGGTAGAAGTTGAAATCATAAGGAAAAATAAGAATCAAATAGGCACTTACTAGCAGTAAAAATAGAAAAGAAAAAAGAAATAAAGGAAAAAGGAAAAACAAAAGAGCTTAAGATGCTACACTTCTCACCATAACTACATGCAAAGGTTGCTTCTCAGATATACCAGGGCTCAAGAAGGGCTCATCCATATTTCCAGATGCCCGCTGCTTCAACTCTTGTAGCTGTTCATTTAAGAAATCAGAGATCAGGATTGTTCTGTGTAGGTAAATCATTTCTGGGGCGCAAATATAACAAAGAAGAAGACAAGCAAGAGTATAATCAACATTCATATCAATATAAGAAAATCACTTATAATTCTAAAAGAAAATTGAAAAGGCACTTCTGAAAATAAAATAAAGGCTTTGGACAGTCAAATCTCATACATATTGCTCCTGTTGCTCTTAATGGGAATTGTGAATCTTCTACAAGAAAATTTCATTCTGTACCCTGAAAATAGAGACAGAATCTGGCAAGGTAACCACATTAAATTGATTTTTTGTTGCTCCCATTGTGAAGTATGAATCTTCTAAAAGAGAAAACTTAACCAATGCACTTGAAAATAAGAATATGGATCTGGGTAGTTGAACTACATCTGGATTATTTTAAATTGCACCCTGCATGCCCTTTTTTCTTCTAATGAAAAAACCCATGGTGATATTTAGTTTGAAGGGTGTTTTCTGGGTTACTGTGCTATTGAATTCAGGCAAAAACATTTGCTGAGGTTCCTCAGGTGTGTTGTTGTCTGGAAGATTCAAGTCTTTCAGACATGAGATCCTTGGTGACATACTCAGCATTGCAGGTATCTTTCTCCACTTGGCCCGAACCACATCACACTCCACTTGACCTGAAACCCTTCATATGCAATCCTTTTTTATAAAATTAGCATAAAAACTGACCTCGTCCTATGGTGCAACTCCTGTGCCAAGGACAACCCCTGAACTAATGTCTTTGCCCCCTTGTATTATTTTGTTCCAAGTGGTATTACGAGTCCTTTCCTAACAAATCTAATTCTGCAGGTTGAGAACCATCACCTTTCAACAGAAAGCGTCTGATGTTCTTAGATTATCTGGATTGGCAATTCGAAGAATGTGAAGAAAACATTCGGAAGACACTCATAGACACCATTATTTAGGAGCACAGTTTCAAAAGTGCATACAGGTAAACTCTTGAAAGATAGGAAGGCCACTCGGAGGTTAGCATTTGCAAGACTACAAAAAGGCATGCAGATAAAAGCAGGAGAAAATGATAGTCACAACAAAGTAGATATTACCAGTGTGGGGAGATTTGAAGGCTTCCCTGATTGCTCATCAGGGAGATATTCTGCAATTGCATTAGTAACAACAAGAGCTCGAAGATATTCAGCAACTCCCCTGCTGTCCACAGCATGATCCCTTTGCTCAAAACGCTTAATAACAGATTCAGGGCTGCCAAAAATAGAAAAGCAGTCAACCATGAGATCCATAACCACCTTGCAGTAAGAGACAAACAGTGTAAAAATCATGTGACATAACTGAAAATTTCATTCCTTTTTACAGCCAGTTAACAGTGTATATCTTCCTCCATTACAAACAAGTACAAAAGATACATAAGAAACAAATGCAGTAGATAATAATCGAGCTGAAGATTCAATCAAGCTAGATAAAGTGATTCATGATAGTTCTCTTGCACATCGTTTTCCCCATATTATAGTGACACAAAAGATTAATTAAATTAGACAAACCACTGAACCCTGATGCTATCATGATGGCAATCTTAGGCAAGGACTGTACTTCTCCTGTTTTGTAGCTCCCCTAACTCCAGCAATTTTGCCAGCTACCTTTCCCTCATTTAAACACACCACTGAATTCAAACAAAACCTTCTTCAACAGGCACTAAATCAGTTCAATAGATAGCCAAGTCCTAAAACGTTAGTGCATGGAGAACATCCATTGGCTTCTATTTCATAGCGCAGACATGCGTCTGGCAATTGCATTGCCAAAATAAGGCAGAGAAGATGAAGTTGGCAATCTAAAAGTCTTGGTGCAATAGAAAGGGAGAAGTGCCGTGATTTCTTAGCTGCATTACCTAGACGCAATAACATCAGCATTGCAAATAGATAACGTGGAAAAAATGTTTGCTTGTTGAGTTAATGCTGCAAGCGAAACAGTACACAGCATAAGATCAACATAAAAACCTGTGTTTGTTAAGCTCCACCAGCAACGCAGTCTGCTTCGTAGCATCTTTGGGATTCGCATCAGCTTCCGCAATGAGACGCTCCAGCCTCTTCTCTTGCCGCCAGAACGGCCACCAGCTCAACCACTCGGACGCAGCCAGCTTCTCAAATCCCATCCTCAACGAAACAAACACTCCCATCACGAATGCTGCCATAGAGATATCACTCCCATTCGCCTGCTTTCCAGTCAACGGCCCGCTGCTATCATCAGACGAGTTGGCCCGGATGCCATCCTTCCCCGTCTCGGCGTCCACAACAGCCACCGCATCAGCAGGCAAGGCATCACCATCTCCACTGCTTCTTCCCCCGGAGAAATCCGCAGCATCATCTCGCTTCTCGAGATCTGAAATCCAATCCTGACCCGGGAAGGAGGATGCTTCAGCGGCGGAATTGGGATTTTCGGGGGTCGACGCGAGGGCTGCGAGCGGACGAAGCCTGCGGCGATAGAAAAAGACGGGATGCGACGGATTGCGAAGATGAGAATAGGAAACGAGGAAGGGACAGAGTTTGGAGGGGAGAGAGGGAAAAGACGGAGGCCTGCAGAGAAGAGCAGCTTGCAGAGCAGACATGGCTGGCGGAAAGAGGATACAGATGGAATTAAGGCATACGAAAGAAAAGAATTGGGCCGCTGAAAAGAAAAGAGACGTTTATCTCCTCTCTCAATTTCTTTCGATGTTAAGGTTTGAAAGTGAAAGAAGGAGAAAATGGGGTGGTCGAGAAAGAAAGATGAGAGGATTGGAAGGGAGCGACAGAAACCTTATCTACGATTAAAATGGGAGGGAGAGGGGAGTGGCGCGTGGTGCACCTTCGTCTCGCTCTTTCACTCGGTTGACTCGACTCCTTGCTCTTGCAAGCAAGCTCAGATGCTCCACACTCACACCGACGAGCCCAGCGTGCATGGGCTGGCTCAGGCCAGTAATCGTTTAAAGCATTTAAACAAGTAATCATCGAAATCGTTAACATTTAATGATATTGATATTAAACTTAGAAATATGTAAATTCATTTTAGTGATAATATTTTTATTTAAATTCATAACTTAGCCATCAAAAAATTCCCAAGGCCCAACTCAGCCCAGGCCCAAACAACTACTCACAGAAGTTGAGGACAAATCTTGCTGAAGAACATGCAGCTTCAATTATCTGTCTAAACTACACATAGACTTATGAGAATTAGACAGAAAGCCATAAATTCTTATTTAAAAAAAATATGTTGGAGATTTAGAATAAAAAAATTTCATATCAATTACAGATTACCGAATACTGGATCATCACAACATATTAGAATAATGTGTCGAGTTAAGAATAAAGATATGATTGGTAATGAATTCTATTATTGTGTATTTGGGTAATTGAAAAAAGGGGAAATGAAAAACGGCAATATAAATGACATGAGCAATG
>JAYJMB010071187.1:0-23977 GCA_036873735.1 Pouteria campechiana | reverse complement strand
ATTTCGACCATAATTCATATAAAATTGATAATCTTTAGGCTACCACTCAGTCTTCATCATTTACACTTTAATTCACAAATAAACTTACCAAACTTCACTCATTACTATACCTGAATTATTAATACGGTATTATACCAAAATTCAAGGGCTTACAGAAGCTCAAGAGGAAGTTCAGGAGGAAGAAGTTTAAGGAGAGAGTGAAGAAGAAGAAGAGTTCTTTGAGCATGTTTAAGGAGAGGAATAGGATGTAGAAGAAGAGGATAGATCTCATGGAAAGAATGAAAAGGATTCTCATACATTTCAGGTTGGAGATGACTTAGTAGCTATTATCTCTAGTACTCAACACACACCAACCGATACTATCCCTACTCCTATTACCACCATTCCCACTCATTCTTTAGTTCCTCATGTCACTTCAGTTATTGCTACTTCTCCAATGCTTGATGCCTCAATATTGCAAGCATTGCTAGCCACCAGTCTTAGTTCACTCAAAGCTAACTTGTAAGCATACATCAATGAGCAAAATAAAGCATTTTCCACTCCTGGTCCTTATGGTGATCAATCAGACTCCAATTCTAGGAAAGACAAGCAAAATCCTCCTTGAAGATGATCTTTAAAGAAAAATAATCAAGCTTTATGAATTTTGGATAACTTAACTTATCTCATCTTTATCATTCCTTTAAGTTAATGCTTATTAAGGCTTTGAACACAACACTTTTTAAACTTCACACACTAATGACTTTTCTTTTGCATATTGCTATTTAAATCTTCCTTGTACATATTATTATTTTCATTTTTTCATGACCTTTGGTCTTTTTCTTTTTGCTTCTAACAAAAAGGAGGAGACGTCAAAGATAACTTAGGCATTCTGATAGGGGGAGGAATGACATTTTTTTGTTTCCATTTATGGTTTTGTCATCATCAAAAAGAGGAAGAATTATTTTACTCCTATATCCTATTTGGATGATGAACAAACTTAAAACTTTGATAACTTGTATTGATGTGTTGAATGTGAAATAAAATTCTTTCTAAATACTTGATACATGCAGGTATCATTATTTTAGTTCCAAACTAGGATGCAGAAATAGTAGTTGTCTTATTTGTTGGGTTAATTTGTTTGCTTGGTTATGGAGTGTTGAGTCATGTGCAATTATACAAGATCACAAGTAATATAGATATGATAAGTTGAGTATCATCCCACAAGGAGTTGTTTATCACCACATGAAGTACCAAAATTGTGTCAAATTTGTATTATTTGGTCACTCAAATTTGAAAGATGCTAAAAAGACTAAATCAAAATAACACAATGAAACTATCTAGAAAAATGTCATAGAAGCAAGTGAGGAAGAATCAATAGGAATGACATCTAGAGTTTCAACTTCACCTAACAAATCCACTTGTATTGATGCATTACATTGATTAAATTATCATTCCTCTCATTGTCAATCGGACGCACTAAAATATCTACCACCCTTTCTCAAGTGCTATGTAAGGTGTGCCTATGGATGTGACCTACTATGTGTCCATGCAAATCAACATCAATAAACCCATTAAGATTAAGAACCCACGTGTGATATATGTGCATACTTAACCAAGCTCATCACTCACACGGATTGCACATGTACAATGGCTATCTCTAGTCATCATTATATCATATGTTCTCCCATTCAAGAGTTTATTCCAAATTCATCTTTCTCAATCATGAATTATGAATTTCAATTTATGCATATGGTGGCTAATCACATGCATGCATTAAGCATAGAATGGAAGAAATAATGAGAAAGAAGATAATCTAAATCAATTAATCAAATATCAATACAAGGTTCATTACTAGGATCCATTTCACCCTAGGTAAAAGAAATTTGGCTATCCATATTTGAATCAAAATCAAAATAATTACCCAATATCATTATTATCCAAATATGAAGTTTAATAAAAAAATACAAAAATGAAAGAAATTGTAAAATCTAGAAGATTAAAGTGATAGCCAAGCTTCCCCTTGATTGCTTGAATAATCTCCTTCCAATTTAGGCTTTAATTCCTCTTCAAAACAATCTATTTGATCATGTGCACCTATTGTCCTATTTTCCTCCTTGATGCTTGGACATGTTAATCCCCCTTTGGAAGCTTGCACCAACTCTCTTTTATCCCATGTAAAAACCGCTCCCACCAAGCTACCTTCTTGCAACATGCACTTGATCATGATTGATTCTCATCAAATTACCTTGCAATCTCTTGATCTCACCACTATTGTGAATTAATCTTCATGTAAACTCATCATCATAATCAATTTCCTATTAATTGGATATCAACCCATATTGATATCCATGGCTAGATATTGCAATCCAATCATCAAAACTTGATAATTACATTTAATGTGCACTTAATTAGGACTATTTACCCCTTGATCATTGTTTAGGCCACTTGAAAAAATCATCAAAATTATGCAAAATATAGATAATTAGGATGTGAATTGTGGCAGCAACATTACAATTTACTTGTGCATAATATTTTCAACAAAAACTTGTGCATTCACACTTGATAAGATGTTGCTTGTGCATGAAATTTCCACAAATAGAATTGCCACATAAATCATCTTCTCCCATCTAGACAATTTTAATATTAACTCCCACATACAATCTGAATGCACATAAATCTTCTTCTCCCATCTGCACAATTTTAATATTAACTCCCACATACAATCTGAATGCAATGTGTAGAATTTAGGTTTAATGCAATGAAACTTACAGAAATAAGATTACTAAATCCCCTTGCGCATAATATTTTCAATGTGAATTTTCATGGAATTTAATTGAAATTGCACTTGAAAATTGCAATCTGAATTGTGTAATTTATTCTCCATGTAATTTCCACATGAAATCTTGATTAATCTGCAAATCCTTTACATAAAAAAATTCCCAATTGCTGCTTCAATTTGAAAGTCTTATGCCATGAATTTTATTGCCCTTGATTTCCACAACGACTTCTTCAAATCAGATTTTTGTGTTATCAATTCCCAATGTAAATTGCATAATCCCTTCCTCATGAATTAATTAAAATTCCCAAATTGAATTGGGAAACTTCCCTTGGACATCCAAGTGTGCAGTGGTGGCTAGGGTTTTGCAATTGAAGCAATGGCTTCATCTTTAGCAATTGATCTCAACCATGCATCCAAAAAGATTTGTCCACTAACTATCCAATTATTATCAACTATATAATCCCACTTTATCATTATGACTAATGCTTAATCAAGTGCTAAGATGAATTCTCCCATAGTGGTGTGTGTCCCAATGAAGGTTGGTTTGCTAAAAATAGCAAATTTTACATGAAAATTCATATAATTCTAACCACTCTCTCCTTTTTTCCATGATTGTGTCCAACACTTTTCCAAGTGGGTCCCATATGTTTTTGCATGATATTTCCACTTGTAAACCATGGTTATTTTGAATGTGGAATGGATTGATGTAAAACGAGTTGTGGAATGGATTGATATAAAATAGGTTTGAAAAGGATAAATTTTAAGCTAAGGAAAAACATCGATGGATTGCATAATCCATTGAAGTTTTTCTATGAACTAGGTTTTCAAACCTCGATGAATTACTAGTTAGGGACAAATCTAGGGAATTTAAACCTCAACGAAATTCTTTGTGAAGATCAAACATTGATGGTTTTATAGAAAGTGTTGACAGTTTTGTATCCATTATTGACAGTTATGCAGTTCTGATTTGTGAGCCCATTTGACCTGTTCTTTAACCTTGTTTGATAGAAACTCTCCCAGTAGTTGAAAGGCTATAAAAATGGGAGAGATTAAGTGAAAATAAAATAGATCTTTATGAGTGAAAAAGAGAGACTAAAAAATCTAAGATCTGTAGCAAATTGGACTATTGGTAATCTATATTTTGCAGGTGATTGTGATTGAAGAGAAAGTGAAGAAGTTTATTGAAGTCACCTATATATCACATTGGTTATAACATGTGATTTATTTATTCCTTCTTTATATTAATTATACCTTGATTTGGGTTGTAAACTAAGAGATAGTGTGAATCATTGTTGAGTGTGTAAGCGATTCAACTATACAACCAACTAGAGTTGTAAATCTAAAAGATAAAGAATATATACCACTTGTAACTTTGGGATTAAGTTGACTAGTGGAACCCAAGGCTAGGAATTTGACTTAGAGAGTGGAGTAGGCAAGGATTGTCGAACCACTATAATTTCTATGTTCTTGATTTTATATTAGTGGTTGATATTGTGGTATATTTGACACACTTTCATTAACTCTATTTGCTTAAGTCATAACATGGGACCAACACCCTTCATAGCTTTCCAAAATGGCCCCTAAGTTGCTAGAAATTATGGAAAAGCCTATTTTTTAAAAATTATAGAAAGTTATTTCTTTTAGAAATTGTAGTTTAGTATACAGGTACTTGAGAAAGTTTGTTAAAGCTTCTTAAAGAGTATATTCCTTCCACTTAAACCTGAGTTAATATTTTATTTATTAGTCAAGTTAGAATCCCTTCTCTTATTCATTAATTTTACTTAGTTTGGTGACTTTATTTAGCATGATGACTTTATTTAGCATCTTTTAGTTAATTACTTTGGTATAAAAATTTTTATTATAGTGGCATCCATCTTTGTGCTTTTGAATGCATCATCTAGTCATTCTAAGCCACTTCTGTTGCACCCATTATTGTTACCAATACACAACTTATAAATACAATTGAAAAGTTGCTTCAAACCTGTGATCTTCTAAATGAAAAGTATGACTGTCTAGCTAAAAAATGTAAGAACTTATGCCTAGAATAAGCCAACTTCATTAAGTCCTTATCCCATATGGAATATAGACTCTAAAACCAGTTTCAAATATAGCTAGAAGTCCAAATTCAATCCATATTATAGCATCTAAGCAAATGTCCTATTGATGATTCAAGGACATAATTTCTAGAACCTAATGTAGGTTGATCTTCTCACAATGGGCATAATCAAAATCCCATAAGATAGCACCACTAACATAGAGGTATTCTTGTTCATCCAAATACACTTAAGGGTCATCATCAGTCTACAGATCTTAGTAGAGAGTTTATAGTTGAGAATCCAAAAGGTTTTTCAAATGTTAGAGAAACACATGTGATCGAACCTTGGCAACAAAATTGGATTCAATTACAAGACTTTCCACATTAGTTGCAACATAAATATGGTAGTTAACTATAGGCATGTCCTTAGGAATAATATTTGATGTGTCTAGTTTTGATGGATGGTTTGATCCTGGCATTTTCATCAATTGAATAATTGATTAGAAAGATTCGTTGAGTGATATAACATGATAAATGCACAATGTATCTAATTTACAAAGATGAAGTTGATAAGATTTCTCCAACATCACTAGTTAGGTGTGGAAAGGAACATAAAAGAGGGTAGAGAGGCACATATCACCACATGTGCTGAAACAAAAAAAATTAAAATTAAAATATGTACCCTATTTTCATAGAAATTAACTAATGGACTAATGGATGAGTTTATGATAAGGAATCATAATTATCATCCAATAATATCATAAATTTGATAATCTCTTTTTTGAAATGTTAGATTAATAAGGAATGGTAGGTGATTCATACTAAATTCGTCAATGACCATAAACCTGAATTAAAATACAAATGGTCTTACATACCCCATACACCCTCAAAGAGGCAGTTTATCAGGCTTTGGAACTTGAGAAATATCAAAAATTCCCATTCTTTAGACATTTGAATTCCCAAGTCAAGAAGACTTAGGCAATTAGATATACATCTAGGTCAATATCTAACCAAAGGGTGAGTCCACAAGGTAAAGGTAGTAACAATGCTGTCCAAAAATTCTCTGAGAAAGCTAGCTCCAATATTACATCTAGTTCACATCCTAAAGTGTCAAAGATTGAATGTTTTAGATTGCATGGCATGAGTCACACTTTACCACATTGTCCTAATCATGCTCTTACAAAAGAACCCAAGATAACTAAGGACGATGATGAGAGGAAAATAAATTGTGTTGTTGATTCATTAGATGAACCTAAGGAACTAGATCTAGAGTATGATGAAAATCAATATGATGTTGAGCTTATAATTTTTAAGAGATGTATTTTGTCTACTCCTTAATCTAGGAATGATTGCAAGCATACCAACATTTTTCATGCATTTTTCACATGTGGTAACATCGTATACAAAGTTGTTATTGATGGGGGTAGTTCCATGAATGTTATATCAAAGGCTAGTGTAGCCAGGATGAAACTAATATTTGAGCCCCACCCTAAACTATATAGACTGACATGGGTTGATAAAACTACACTATCAGTCTATGAGAGATGTTTGGTTCTGATTAAAATTGCAAATTATGAGAATTGTATATGGTATGATGTTCTTCCAATAGATGTGACTCATATTTTACTTAGTCACCCTTAGTTATTTGATATAAATATCATATACTATGAACAATCAAACATACACTTTTTTAAACAAAATGAAAAATCTATTCTTTTAAGACCAGTCAAACCATCAATGTGAGAAAGATCTTAAACAAATATTTCTCCCACTTAACCCTTGAAGATAAGACCTTTGCATATTTTGACTAAAAGAGAATTTAAAAAAGAAAGCAAAGAGTTTAGGTTAGTATTGATGTTGGTAGGAAAGTCTACATCTAGTGTCTATGTAGAGGAGTTTATTATTTAGTCATTTGAAGGTGCAAATCATCTGAAAGAATTTATAGATGTGGCGCTTAAAGAATCACCGAATTAGTTACTATGTATGAGAGATATACAATATGCTATTGATTTAGTTCCAAGATCACAATTGCCAAATTTACCACATTATTAAATGAATCTTAAGTAATGAGTTGAACTCAAATGACAAGTGATGAGTTGATCAATAAAGGTTTCATTCGTGAAATCCTAAGTCCATGTGTCATAACTACCTTGTTGACTCTAAAGAAAGACAGCTCTTGGAGAATGTGTGTGGATAGTCAAGCCATAAATAAAATAACAGGAAAGTATAGATTTTAAATACCTAGACTAGACAACATGTTGGACCAAATGATTGGCTCACAATAGTTCTTCAAAATCAATCTTCAAAGTGTATATCATCAAATCCAAATTAGAACTAGTGATGAGTGGAAGACTGCTTGTAAGACTCAAGACAAGTTATATGTATTAGGTCTTGTAGTCTCGACTTAACCCAAGAGGGGAGGGATGAATTGGGTTTACAAAATTTCTTGCTTTAACCCTGGTTAAGTAAATTTCCCTCTTTATGTCATTTTGCTAAGGTATAAGATAAAGGCATGGATGTAAAGTGTAAATGGTAAAGAAATATAGTAGTCACACAAAGAAGACATGATATATAGTTGTTCGAGCAACCTCCCTACTTCGCTCTTCCAAGAGTACACACCTTATGTCTTGGGTTCCACTATCTTTATAATGGAATACAAATTAGTGCATCAAGCACTCTTAAATTCCAGCTCTAGAGAGCATAAATAGTTTAGCAATTGATTGTAAGACACACTCCAATAATTAGATTGCCCTTCTTAATTCCATCTCAAGGGTGTGTAAACAATTCCCAACAAAGTGTTTGTGAGAGCCACTCAAACAATCAAATTGTTCTTCTTGAGATTTGTCTCCAATTCAAACTCAAGGAATACACAAATGAGAAATAAAGAAAATTACACTTTTACTAGTGTTTCCATGAAGCGACAGGGAAGACTTGATCTTTGAGAAGTTCTTCATGGTGCAAAAAATAATCCTTTTGTGTTGATGAAGAAGGCCTTGATTAAGGAATGTGAAGTTCAGAGCTCTTGAATAGGAATGATGAAGTTTTAGCACTTGACTTGGGGTTGCAAAGATCTTGAAGTTTAAAGCTCAATCCTCCACTTCTTCAATGCTTGAAACATCCCTCCATTCTCCTTAAATAGATTTTCCAAAAACATGGCCCTTGGAAATGGTTGGGTAGGATTTTGTGGGTTTGTATCGTTCAAATTTCAAACTGTTGGGATCAACGGGTAGCACTATAAGAGGTTGCAGTATCCTTTTACGCTCTAGGCGATATGGCAATCGGTATGGGAAACCGACTTTGGTTGGATCCTGGTTTTTCCTCTAAACCCATATCTCTATTAATTGATAGGTAGTACTGCAAGTGGTTATGATATTAGTTATGCTCCTTCAGAATGTCGGAAGTTTTACATATGAACGCTGAATTTTTTTTGTGACTTCAAAATTCTTCTTGTGGACTAAGATTTCTTCTTCTGAATTATTGTTTGATGCCTCTTAAAACATCAATATAAACTTCCAAACTTGTAACTCTAAGTTGTAAAAAGTTCATCCACTTTGTAATACAATTTCTGACTTCTTGAAATTTGTAACTCCTCTAAAATTTACATGCAATTTCTTAAGTTTTGAAAGCTTCTACTATAACTTTTGAAGTTTCTGGATTCTCTAAAATAACCACTAAAGTTTTCCTTCAATTCTCTAAATGATATAACTCTAGAATGCAGCAAGTTCTTCTGAAATGTTGTTTCAGACCCTTTGAAATTCATAACTCTTTGGTGTCTAAAAATGGGCAGTAGAATTTCAGAGCTTCTCCACTTTAGCACTCCTTCATAACTTCTAAATCATTGACTGCCTCTCCAATGTAATGCCACTTTAGAATGTCCAAATGTCATCTATGCAAGTTGTTGTGCCACACTAAGTTTCAAAGCCTCGGAAGCTTTGTTTCAAACCATTTGAAGTTGACATGTTCTGAGCTTCATTCCAACAATGTTTTTCAGATCATCTAAAGTTGGTTTCGGATGCTTAGAAATTCCTTTGAACATTGATATTCCAAACAACTATGTTTTCTCATTTTCATCATTTAAAGTACTTCTGAAGATGTTCTAAAGATCATCTAAAGTAGCTTTTGGACCTTCTAATGTTCAACGTACTCTTAATGTGTTTCTCTTAACTTTGGAACTTCTGAAGCATGAATTTCTTCAACTGCTAAAGCATCTTCTGAAGCTCTAAGGCTTCTCTTTCTAGATATTTGAACCATATTTTGAATTTGTATCATGCAACTTCTAGAGTTTGAATTCTTTCTTCTTTTTGATCACCCTCTAAAAAGCATCTTGTAGCTGTTGAATTCTCTGCATCTTCTTTTAGTTTCTTCTAAAGGTTTTAATGCATTATCTGGAGCTTCTTGTGGAACTTTTTTCCTCTTTCTAAATGATTTCTTCTAAAACTTCCCTGCACTCTGAAGCTTTTTCTGAATTGTAAAATCTTAGTAATGTATCATTATTTTAATTCAAGTTATTAACTAAGTTTTGTTGTCATAAAAACTATACACCTAAACTAACAATCTTCCCCTTTTTGATGATGACAAAACTTGATAACTTGTGGCAATAAAAATCATGCTAATGAACTATATTCCAACTCCCCCTATCTATCATACTTAATGACCCTTAGAAGTTTGTTACATTTATGCTCATATGCTAAGATATTAAAAACAAGTCATGACAATTGATACTATAAAAAAGTCATGACTGTGGAAAAGAAGATACTCCCCTAAGATTCATAATATAAAACTTTATTATCTTATCTTCAAATTAAAGTATTTTAGCTCATATTTTCTTAATTCATCTTCATTTTCTTCCTCTTACTATATGATTCTTATTTCAAAGGTTATTTCTATTTTATCTCCAAACATGTGTAATCTTGTTTCAGTTCTTTAGCGACCATTTTTGTATTTATGCATCAAGTCATGAGAATAAAGGAATTTCATCAATCTTGAAATTATTCATGACATGAGCATCACTTAAATGCATATTCAGACAATCATTTCATATGATTACAATTCATAGTTAATTTTAGTTATAACCAAGACAAATAGTATGGCAAACAACCAAGTTTTGATGATGAGCAACAACATATGAGTGAACACTTAAGGTACTGATAGTTGTATTCTCAAGTATTGCAAAAAAAATAAATGATATATGGGAAACAACTCAAATGGAGTGGATAATGTATACAAAGAATGCATCAGCAAGGAGATCCACTACACTAAAAGAAGATCTAAATTCTCAGAAAAAATAGCACTAAAACTTTAAAAAGAAGCTATGTCGTCCAAGCATTTAAAAGTGTTCAAATATGATTCAATCAACTAGTCCATTTAAAAGTGTTCAAATATGATTCAATCAACTAGTCCATACGCACTTCAATCAAGAATATATCTGGCACCAAAGATATCAAAAGGCACTATGAACAAAGTGTCAACTATTGCAAATATCTTTAGGATTTAGATTTAGACAAATCATTCCATGAATAAGTCAGATAAATTGCTCATATAAAATATATATCTACAATAAAGAGACAAATTCAGATTGCAGAAGCAAAAGATGAAATGGAGCTGAACTCAGATAAATGAAGAGCTAAAGATGAAGTTGAACTAATCAAGTATTTGTCTCTCTTACATAAAGTCTATCTCGAATAGAAGAAGAATAAGGAATTATTCTACAACTTACTACAAATAAAGTAAAAGATGAAGTAGAAGTAACATACTGGCCACAGATGAATAGCCTACTTTGTCTATCGTCTTCGTCTACAAATTCGTCTGTTACTTGCAATAGACAAACCAACAGACAAATTATTGGAAAGATGATTCATATGCACCTTCCAAATTCGTCTATATCTCTCTGTACACAAATCAATAGACAAAGTCAATTTGTCAATTGTGAAGAAGCCTTGTCTGTCATAATAAGAGTTGTTTGTTACTTGCAATAAACAAAACAACAGATAAAGCTACTTCATCTGGTGAAAGAACTTCATTTGATAAAAGAATTTCATCTGGTGAACAATAAGAGAAGAACTTCGTCTGCGCCTCTGAAATTTGTCTGTTACTTATAATAGACAAACTATAAAATGAAGTAAAAGTGCTAAAGCGAACTCAAGCAAATTTCCAAAGATGAAGTTATCTACTCTATCTTATGGGTCTACTTAGAGTCAATTTGTCTGTTACTTACAAGAGACAAGCTGGACTTAATTAGACAAAGTCTTCAAACAAATTATGTTTGAATTACTATGGCACATCCTATTGAGTATAAGCTACTTATACCAGATAATGTTGGCTATACTCTCCAGTCAAATTTTCACTTGAAGTAGATCTTATTAAACTATCAGACAAATCAAGCTTAGCTGAAGATGAAAAGAAATTCAAAGGAAAATAGTCTTCGCTTTGACAAAGATTGCAACTCTTAGAGGCTGCATCCCTTTAAGTTTAATGTGCATCCTTCCAAAAGAATGAAAAGAGTTAGTCATGCAAAAAGTCTTCATCCGATGTTTGCCAATATTGAAAAGGCATCTTCTTCAAGGACAACATTACAGGCTTTCCAGCTAGAATGAGTTTATCAAGAAAACATCTTTTCACTAGGAGAAAATTCAGAGCGGTCTTCAACATTCATTGGAAGCCATCTACCTTCAATGGGTAGAAATTTCTGAAGCAGTATAAAGGTAGTGTAGTTTCAATAAAGAAGTTTGTGGAAGTAAAGACGAAAATGAAAAAGAGAAAAGAGCTTCAAAGAGTAACCTCTCTCAATTAGACAATGTTTCCTCCAAGATATTCAATCTCCATTGCGCTAATAGATGATGAGCCTCAAAGATCTATCTTAATCATATTTCTAGAGTATTGATATCTAATGTGCTTCAATGAGTAATCATTTTATATGTGCTTAAACTATGTATAAATCAGCCTAATAAAGAGGCAAAGTGATGTACAACTTTAGTATTGTTAATTAACCATATGAGTTAATGGTGAGCTCAAGAAAACCATTATATTTATGCCTCATAGAGCTAAAATCTAAAAGAGTGTTGGGAGCACTGTATTTATACCTCTGGAGCTGAATCTAGAAAAGTATTAGGAATACTAATTTATGTTCCCTAAAGCTGAAATCTAGAAGAGTGCTGAGAGCACTTGTTATTCAACCTGGAGCTGGAATCCAAAAGAGTGCTAGGAGTACTAATGTATTCCATTATAATTTATAGTAAAACCTAAGGCACAATGAGTATGCTCTTGGAAGAGTGGACGTAGGGACGAGGTGCCCAAACCACTATAAAAATTGTTGTGTGTATTAATTGCTTGATTAATTTACTTTGCATGCTACTATCTTATTATTACATTTCACATATTATTATACACACACGATAATATGCCTAAAATGAGAACAGTTATGGAAAGTTAAATCTATGTGTGGAGCAGATACCATGATTGAATAAACAACTACGAAAATCACATATGCATCACAATATTATTTTTGCTCAGAACATTAATTTTATTTGACCATAATTTTCATATACTCAATTTACCCCTCCCTTCTTAAACTATCTACTACATAGGACCAACAAAAGATCTGTCTAGGAATGAAATACATATTTGAGATCTTAAATTGTGAGGTTTTTTACAAACAAGCATATGCCTTAGGACTGCAATTTTGCTTCATGACATGAACAATTGATCATTTACTCACACTTCATGATCTCAAATATATAATTATCTCATTCAAAAGCCAAATCCTATAGAATTGTTAAACCTTTTTAAGAATTACAGAAGATCTAAATTGGGATTGAATTCCTATTAGAGATCTTGAACCTTGAAGTTCCCCAATTAGGTTTAACAAATACCTTAGGACTGTAATCATCTTAAGTTTTATCATAGAAAACTTAAATATTTTCATTCATGCCCAAGTAAAGATGTATCCATTTTCATTTTAGAGTTCATATTATCAATGTATATCCATTTAGAAGTACTTTTAGAAAAAGTTTGAAAAGCTTCTCATCTAAACCAACTTCTAAGACATGTATACGTAGAACGCAAGAAATTTCAATTCATCTCAATCAAGATGATCAATTTATATAAAAAAATAGAAATAATTTGAAAGAGATTTAAGCTCATCTTCATAATCATAAGAAGCATAAGTAATGTGATAAAGTCTATCCTAGATTTTGCATATATCATTTGTTGTTTTCATCACTTGTTGGTTTTTCTAAATTATATCAATTTAATCAAAAAACATTCAACATAATATGAAAACACACATTATTTTAGTTATTCAATAATTAAAATGTAACAATGCATGATCCTAATTATTTGTATTTGTCATTCCAAATGATTCTATGATATTGTTTTATGATAATTGGTTCATTAAAAAGTTTGTAAGTGGAGAATTTGTCAAATCTATCTTGATCCTAAGTAAGATTCCTATATTCTTCTCCATTAACTAGGTGATGGTTTAAGATGGACTGAAAAATGCCACCTTCTAGGTAGTCTCCATCAAAATCTCCAAGTAAAGGTGCTCAATAAAGGAAAATTATTGCTACAATTGAATCCATATAGAGAACCTTAAGTAAAAGTTGCAATAATTGAAAGTCGATGCATGGATGGAGGCCTATTTACCAAGATAAGATCATTATCTTCAAAAGATCTATATATTTTATCACTTAACTAGAGTTCACTATATTGCTTTAACAAAATCAAATCACTTTTTCTCATTACATATAACTCTCTCATATGACATATATGTTGAGTCATACATGTATTGTGATGATGATCCATACATGTATTACAAGTGATTTTGATGACAATAAAACTTATACTAGATTTGTACCATACTAATGATATAGCTAATATTAGAAAACAAGAATTATAACTATACATGTGCCTAATATATACAATTCATGTTGATCCATGTGAATAAATTATTTACTTTATAATAATAATGATCACATGATTATAAGAATTAGAACATGGCCTAAAAATTGTATCTAAATTACTCATGTATACCATTAGAATACTTTTGAAGTATTTCAGAAACTTTAATAGTGCTTCTGAAATTATTTCAGCATCCTCAGAAGTCCTAATGTAATTTCTCAGAAATTATAAGGCTTACACTTAAAGTAGTTTCAAAAACCCTAAAATAAATCTTTAATTCTGTTCAGGATCAGAAAACTCTAAAACAAAAACCCAATACAACTTTTAAATCTCTCAAATTACAACATCCAATCAACTCCTCTGAAGACAAATCAAAAACTCTGAAGTCATATCAAAAACTTGTTAAACCATATTATCTAGCTTGATTTTGATAATGAGCATTCTTAATAAAGTATGTTTTGATGATGAGCAAAATCATGAGTGAAACATTAAGGTTCTAACATCTTATTTTCAAGAATGTTGCAGAAAATTTTAAATCATTCAACTTAAGAATAATCTATATGATGACAAAAGGAAGATATGAAGTAAATGTCCTTTCATAATTAAGTATATAAACATCACATATACTTAATTCCAAAAAATAAAAATTATAAAAGTCTTGAAGACATGATTTGGAATAAAAAAAGCAACTTCGGAATCACTTTAACGCTCTTCAAAAAAGATTAGTTTGCTTAAGAAATGTCCCAATGAACTTTGGAGTAAAATATATATTATTTTGGAATTGACGCAACATGGCTCAGAGTCATTGCAAAAAAGCTTCAGAATTATCTCAACAGACTTCGGAGATAATCTAATGAATTTCAAAAATGTCCCAATGAACTTTGGAGTAAAATAGATACAATTTCGGAATCGATGCAGCATGGCTCGGAGATGTTGCAAACAAGCTTCGGAATTATCTCAATGAACTTTGGAGATAATCTAATGAACTTCGGAAATGTCTCAACAAGCTTCAGACAAGTCACAATGCAACCTCAGAGTGGTTGCAAATCACTTAGTAAAGAATGCAGAGAAACTTCAGAGATAATTAGCAAGCTTTGGACAAGCCTGTGAATAAAAATAGTAAGCTTCAGAAATGTTCAAGCACACTTTGAAAAATATTAAAGCATACTTTAGAGTACTTTTCAAAGCTTTGGAGATCTTGCAATGCGCTTCAGAGATAATCAAGATTGCTTCAGACAAGTCACAGTGCCTTTCAAAAATAATCAAGAGAGCTTTGGAATTATCAAGAATGTTTCAGAAAAAGCATAAAGAAACTTCGGATAAGTTACAACATTCGGAAAAGTCATGGATGTTTTAGACAAGTTACAAGATACTTCAAAAATAACAAGACAAGCTTTGGAGATAATCAGGTATGCTTCGGAGTAAACAGACATGCTTCGGAGAACTTCAAGCCAAGTTTCAAAAAAATTCAAACAATCTTCAGAGATGTTAACCAAGCTTCAGAGATGTTAAGTCATGCTTTGGAGATGTTTAAACAGACTTTGGATCACTTTTCTGAAGACATTATTCAGAAAATCTAAACTTCTATCTGAAAATGAATATCGCAACTGAATAGGATTAAAATTACTTCCAAAAATCTAAAGAAAACAATTTAGATAATCCAAAATCAGTTAAGACACCAATTGTTCACTCATCTCTTCAGAGCACCTAACACGAAAAGTGAACGATTAGAAAAGTCAGCGACAAAAAGTAACAAACTAATATCAGAATATAGCAAAGTTAGATGTCAAACAAAAGATAAGATAAAGAAAAATATTTTTGAACATTTGAATGTCTGCCAAGATTAGCGACGGAAAATTCTTTCCCAACTTATAAATGAAGATACAGAGCAGAAAACAGAATATAAAAATAAGAAAAAGAGAAAAATGATCTTGCAAATCCTAAAGGCCAAGATCTACCACTTTCACATTGCACAAATGCTTTCATTGTTCATCTCCTTCGATGCCAATCTCTCCAAAACATAAAGGAAGAGCTTTTGCGATAAGAAGAACTACATCTAAGATTTTCCTCAGCCCTCAATAAGAAATACGTCAAAAAGTGTAATTTCTTATTTTAGTTGTTTCATTTGTAGAAGTTGCTGCTTAGCTTCAAAACCATGGTTATAGTTATTGGTGAGCTTGTGAAAACCAATGTTGTTAAGGTTGTTGGTGAGCTTGTGAAAACCAACATTATTAGAGTTGTTGGTAAGCTTGTTAAAACCAACATAGTGAGTTTCTGGTGAGCTTTGTAAAACAAGTTTATGAGTTCTTAGTTAGCTCAGGAAAACTAAGTGTGATTCCATAGAGTATTAGTGGAACCTAAGTGCAAAAAGTAAGGCTGACTCAGAAAGTGGAGTAGGTGCCAAGAGAGGGCCCAAACCATTATAAGTTATGTGTGCTATCTATGCTTTCCATTATACTCTTACTTGCTCTATCCATTGCTTCACTTTGATTAGCATGCCAACATAAAAGAAAGAAAGGGATTTGATCAAATAGGGGTCAAAAGAAGTAAATTTTATAAAACCCAATTCACCCCCCCTCTTGGGTTCTAGCCTATTCTACCGAGACCAACAAGTGGTATCAGAGCAGGCTACATAAACATTTGGCTAACCCAATAATGTCTACTATCATATTTCCTGAAGGATATTCTATTACACATATTCCATACTTTGAGGGAATGAGTTTTGATTAATGGAAAAAGAGGACAGAGGTAAGCGTTATGGCCAATGATTCTAAAATGTGAAAAGTTGTTTTTATTGGCTTAAAAGAAGATGATGAAAAAGATAGGCAAGTAAACATCAAAGCTAAAAATACTTTGCTAAATGCTCTATGCCCCACCGCATATAGTCATTTTGTAACATGTTAAAAAGCAAAAGATATAATAAACAGGTTAAAGGCTATTTCTGAAGGAGAAATTGATTTGCTACCAAATAAAACTAATGTCTCTGCTAAGAATAATTTGACTGCAGGAAATCATGAAATAATAAAATAATCTCCTCAAGAACAAGGAGAAAAGAAAATTGATCAATTCGTGAAAAGAGAAGAACTGTCAATAAAAGAACCACCACAGACTGAAGAGAAGCAATCTCAAGAAGAGATTAAAATTCAAGAAGAAATTGTTGAATCCCAAATTTAAATTGAAGATCAAAAGGATGAAGCAGCTGAGGAATCCTCTCAAGTTGAGGAGAATCCATCCGTAGAAGGTAAAAATGGAAGAGAAAGACTTGCAATTCAAAACATACATCTGAAGTAAGTCAAAGAAGAAAAAGAAATGAGAAAAAGGAAGAGAAGGACAATTGTAAAAAGAAGAAAGAAAGAGAAGAAGTATCTTACACTTAAAAACTCAAATGATCTCTTCTCACCAAAGTACTATGAAATAAAGAAGGAAAATGAAGAAAAGATGAAATATCAAGTTCCTTCAAAAAATAAAAGGTTTCTTGACACTGGTTAAACAAAAGTGCATTCCATAAAGTCAAGGAAGACAAGGTGTGATAACTTAAATTGAACCTCTTTAATTGATATCTATGTTTTATGCACTTATTCGTTTGTCTTGAATATTTCTTAACTTTAAAATTTAGCTTAGAAATACATATATACATCAAATTATAAAACTATAACAAAAGTGTGAATTCTAAAAACTATTTAAATTAAAGAAGCTATGTATAAAAGATCAACTTAATCTTAAGGATAAGTATACATAAGAAATATATGTTTAATCTAAACATTAAAACATTATGCAAATATGAATTGTATTTTGAAAATTTCTTATCAAGTTTGAAAATCAATATTCAGTATATTCAGTGGTGGCAAATTAGGAATAGAATGTTTGTATAATTTAAAAAGTATTTACCTTAATAAGTTAAAAAGGGGGAAACTTTGTTTTAAAAGCTTCATCTATAAAAATATTAACTGATCATGTATATCATGTATTACTCATAAGTTATTATAAGAATTGGTTTCTTTTTAATTCTTAATAATCTTAACCAAATATAATTTAAAGATATTAAAAATCCAAAGTTACAATTAAAAGAAAAACCTTTGTAATCTAAGAAATGAATAGTAATCTACCCAAAATAATGTAGCTCATATTTTTACCAGTTTCTTTTTGCATATCATGGTGCTAAACAAAATGTTGCACTGATTAAAATAATATGTATGGAACATATATATATATATATGAGTTTTTCATTGATGAAAAAGTGCAAGAATATTTTAAACGTATGCAATCCAGAAGAAATGATGAAATTCTTCAAGAAGCAAAATCAACTCAACTACTTGCAAAGATATAGAAAATTCAGAGTTTGATTTTGATAGCAAAAGAAATAAAGCTTCGAAGACTTTGAAAGATCACTTCGGAAATTCTGAAACGTAGCTTTTGAGATTCTAAAAGGTCACTTCAGAGATTCTAAAATGAAGCTTCGGAGATTCTGAAAGGTCACTTCGGAGGATCTGAAAAGTTTCTTAAGAAAATATCTTCGGAAGCAATGAAAGCATGAATTTAGAGGCTTCAAAATGGCGCAACAATGAAGGACCAAATAGCATTAAAAGAAGCATTTTGAAGCAGCCAGAAAAATAGAAGAAAGCTATATTTTTCAAAACTCACAAAAAGATTGTTAGAAGTTTCTTAGAAGTTAATAAAAGCAAGTGAAGTTTCTACAATAAGGAAAAGTTCAGAAGTTTTCACTTACACAAAAGTTCCACAGAACTTCTGACATTCGAATCTGAGCACCACAGAAACAAGATCCACTTCTAAATACATAACTCAAAACTTTTGCAAATACTTACATAGAAGCTCTAAACGAATTCTGTTTTGCATAGAAGAAAGTAGAAAAGGAGATATGCTACACAGAACTATGCATAAGATATGCACTCAGAAACTCAATCATCAAAGAACTTTTGAGCACCATTAGAAATTATCAAAAACATCTTGAAAGCTCTCAGAAGTAATGCAGAACAAGTTTTTTTTAAGAGTATCAAAAAGTTTTTAGAAGATAATCAAAGCTGCAACGGCCAAAGAAGATGAGTAAAGCAATAATGACTCCAAACTACCAATGCTGAATCGAAGAATCAAGTTTGGCTTAATTGAAATCTTCTATGAAAGAAGCAATGAAGAAAGATAAGTTGCCCAATTTGATAACTCTGTTAACGAATCATGCTTTATATACTCTAGATGTCTTTAAAATGAGTGCATTGATTGCACATAAAATCATTGATTGAGCAAAATAATTTGAAATAAACAGTTCTAAAAATCTAAGCCAATATATGAAATTGATTAATCTACACAATCAAAAAATCTCAAATAAAAACTTAACTCTTAGTTATTCTTTTTTGAAATCATTAAAGTATTAATCATTATGAATTTATCAAACATATTATATAAATCTTGATAAATACTTAAAAAGGATTTTACACTGTTAAATGCATTATTGTTGTTATTCATGATTGCAATGATTGAACATGCCTAAGTTGAAATCATGCAAATACATGTTGTATTTTATACTTAATGTTGAAAATATTTGATATGTATGACATGTTTTTAAAATACTCAATAAGTCTAAGATTGGACAATAATAAATTCTAAAATGATAAATTAATTAGGACAGAATAAAAAGGTCAGAATGTTTTTTTAGCGATACCACTTGCCAGGCGCCCGTGGAGCGAAGTGATTGTGATCACAGTCACCTGTCGCTTCGATGCCCTTTTAGGCATGGATCGACAAATAGTTTTCATTTTCAACCCATTCTTCGTTGCCAGCCTCCTACGACAAAAAAGAGAAAGCGCCTATCATTTCGAGATCTCCATTAGAGTCATTTCTAGTAAGCTTCTACCTTTTCCAACATTTCCCACATCTCAATGGCACCTAAAGTCACCATCTCCAAACCCCAAAGAGGAGTGAAATGCCCTAGAACTCGAGGAGGAGCATCTTTTTCCCAGCCTTCAACTTTTAAAAGCTCAAGGAGATCTCAAGCCACCAAAAATGTAGGTAATCTCCCTTCCCAATCTAATGTGAATGTTGAAGAAGAAAACATAGAAAAAGGAGAAGGAAGGTCAAAGAAGGTTGATTTGAGCAAGTTGCCAAAAGAAGTTGATGGAAGAAAGGTTCCAACTGCCAAATTTGAACCAAATGATTTACTAGGATATTATTTTGGTAGAGAGGACAAGAAATTCAGGTTTTATACTTTAATATTTGGGAGACCTGTTCATATTCAAAAGAAAATTAATCTAGACTTTCTTGATAAAAGCAAATATGATATTAGATCAATGTTAAATTATCAAGGGTGGACTAATTTGATGAAGCATGAAGCACCCATCTTCAGAGATCTAGTCCTTATATTTTACTTTAATTGGAAAGATGGCTCTTATGGATCTATGGTAAAAGGTGTGAGAATAATCTTTGGAACTAACCTATTATCACTAGAAGAAAACCTTGGAGAAATATTAGATATGCCAGCTATAGAAGATGAGGATGACCTAAAAAAGGAAGAAATTTTCAACAAACTATCCTCAAGTATAGCTTATACATCTGTCCATACTTACATGAGACTTATCCATTGAGCTTAGAATGTTTAGAAAAGTCTTAGAAAATATATTCATGCATAAGCTTGGAGGAACAGAACAAGTGATAGCAAGTGAAGTTAGAGTTTTATGGAAGTTGTATACCTATCAGTAAGTAAGTTTGCCAAACATCATATTTGCTGCATTTGGACACTTACCACAGAGAACAAACCACATAGCTTCATATGGTGTATGGTTGACAAAAGTCTCTGATTATTTTCATGTTCTAGTCAATGGGGAATTATGCATATACATGTCTACAATAAACAAAGACAATGTTGGAGCTACACTTCTAAAGAGAATGGGATTAAGGTTATCCGAATATGTGGCATAAATGAGGAAAAAGAATGAAAGAGAAATGGGAGAAGGCGATGAGGAAAACAGTGAGGAGAGTAATGAAGATGAAAATGAGGAGGAGGAAGAAGAAATAGGTGAGAAATATCAAACAATTGACATGAGTAGTCCCATTGCAGATAGACAGTTTTTACCTCCTAGAACTTCACCTGAAGTCAGTTATGAAAGGTACATATGCCTTATTGTCTCTAGAAGTAAAAGAATTAAGGAAGGAAGTAGGGGAACTAAAAAGAGAAGTAAAGGAAGGAATGAGAGAATTGAGAAAAGTACAAAAAGGAATAGAGAAGAGGATAGATATTCTCCTCTCTCAGTTTGAGACTTCCCATCCCACATAGAGAGCTGACCCCACTTCACCCATTGAGGATACAGAACCAACTTTCAACATAGAAGAGTTGGCTTCCATCAGAGACACCACTCAAGGGGAGCCCACCTCTTTTAGACCACCTATAGATCCTCATAACTCTTAAAGATCTTGTTTTTATTTTATCATATCTTTTTGAGAAAAACTTAACTCAGTTGTTTCAAATATTTTGTGAACTTTATGTATGTTTTTCTCTATGAAATGAACAATCACAGATCAAATGACCACAGTCTATTGTATGAATGTCTGTTCATTTATGACTTTAAGCTTCGTGACATAACTATTTAATTATGCAATATGATTTTCTATATTCATATCTACTACACCTTGTTATGATGATCCATATTTTGATGAACAACAGTTAACTCTTTTTTTCAAGAAACATGAATAAGCATGAAAAATAGAGACTAATACATATTGCTTATTGTAGAACCTAAAAATGGAAAACAAACCATCAATGAAAGTTTTTTTGGACGTATATGAGAATTTGTGATGACAGAAATATGAAGTTATAAGAAATGAATGTGTATTTATGAGAAATAATTTAGAGTCATGATGAAATTCATTTTCCAACAGATAAAGCAGCTAGTAACCAAAATTAGCAAATGAAATCCTAACAATTGAAATCACATTTAAAATAATTTTAAAAAATAGATTAAAAATGATAAAACCATTATAACTTACTGTAAAACCTAAAATAGAAAACAAAAATGAAAAATGAAAAATATTTTGGATATTTTTGTATGTTTCATAGTTAGCAATGCTCACATTGTATGATTACATGGTAATTTCATAGCTCTTTCATTAACATGAAATGCTTGAAATAGATAAATATTTTTATCTATATTTGTGATATAGTCCGTACGATTTACATCCATTTATCATACATAATATCGAATGCTTGAATATCTTTGAATACTTAAATGTCTACACATTTAATTTATGGATGTTCATTAAAAAAGTTCTCAAACAACCAACAAGCCAACAAGTGCTCCAGCAAGTGGTATGAAGAAGTAATTTTCTCCAAAAAGTTCTCCAATAATTGAAGTTTTCCAACAAGGTATCAATATATGGTATCATGCTTAAATATCACAGTATCAACATATAGAATAATGAATATACTTTTCTATTGATGACATATCATGGTTAAACATTTCAAAAGAAACATCCTCTAGTGAAAATAATTTAAAATTAAAAGAAACATGGGAGAAGTATAGCTTTTTGATCTATCATTTTGATGTTAACAAAAAGGGGGAGAAGTATGGAGAAGATTTGATTGTAAGGAGAAAATATAGGGGGGAGTAATATGGAGTAAATAAAGATAAATATTGAGAAAGGGAGAAGTATGGAGTAGTATAAAAGTAAGTAGAAAATATAGATAGATATTGAGAAAAACCATTACTCCTGATAGTATATAGTTAATCTGGAAAAAGGCGTCTCTTTGTAAGAGGTGGAATTCTAGGCTTCCTTTTTGGTTTTGAAGTGGATGGCAAAAGCAATAGAAGAATACACTTACCAAATAAAAGTATTGTCATGCCAAGAAAAGGATAATTTTAATATGTCATGACCAATATCATTCCCCATAAAATTACAAAATTCAAATTAGTCAGAGGAGTTTATTATGAAGAGGGAAAAATATGTCATGAGAAAACTAATAGCTCTTCATATGTCATAGCTAGTGTCAAATTCTACATGCTTACTTATCTCTATTAGTAAGGGGGAGTTTGTTCCTAAATCATTAGCATATCCTTAATTTATCTCAAATCTTCAAGTTTTGTCATCACCAAAAAGGGGGAGAATGTTGAGTCATACATGTATTATGATGATGATCCATACATGTATTACAAGTAATCTTGATGACAACAAAACTTATATTGGATTTGCACCATGCTAATGATATTGCTAATATTGGAAAACAAGAATTAGAACTATACATGTGCCTAATATGTACAATTCATTTTGATCCATGTGCATAAATTATTAACTTTATAATAATAATGATCACATGATTATAAGAACTAAAACGTTACCTAAAAGTTGCATCTGAATTACTCATGTACACCATCAGAATACTTTTAAAGTATTTCAGAAACTTTAATAGTGCTTTAGAAAATATTTCTGCATCCTCAGAAGTCCTAATGTAATTTTTCAGAAATTATAAGGCTTGCACTTAAAGTAGTTTCAAAAACTCTGAAATAAATTTTTAATTCTATTCAGGATCAGAAAACTCTGAAACTAGCAGCCAATACAACTTTTAAATCTCTCAAATTACAACATCCAATCAAGTCCTCTAAAGACAAACCAAAAACTCTAAAGTCAAGTAAAAAGCTTTAAAGTTATTTCAGAAACTTCGAAGAGTTACTTCAGAAATCTTGAAGTTTATATACTTGACATAATTCAGAAACTTTGAATCTAATCTTCCAATCCTTTTATCCAACTATAAATTACTTCAGAAGAAAATATATATATTCCAATGCATATTCCAACTTCCAATAGTAAGCATACATGTATATTTTGATGTGATTTTCAATGATCTGCTATAAAGAACATATTGTCAAAATACATAAATACTTTACAAGAATAACTTCAAAATACATTCATATTTATTTATCTTTGAAAAACCCCCTGTATATCAATGATTACCTGATAAAAAATCATATGATACATTATGCAATCATCTCGTTATCATATGATGGATCTTTTATATATATATATATATATATATATATGTATACATGTTATACATGGAAGTAAATAACTAATGAAAGAAAGAAAGCATAATTAGTTGAAGTTTATATAAAATATTTAGATTAAAATAAATATCCATGCTTCACAATGTATGCACATCATGAATGGATAATTAGAGAATGTTTGATAAACTTCGTAGAAACATGTGTATAATCAATTAGGTATGTTTTCATAAATAGAAAAATATGAAAACATCTTTAACAAATGTAAGAGTAACAAACATGCCTAAATGT
>JAYJMB010071176.1:0-23986 GCA_036873735.1 Pouteria campechiana | reverse complement strand
ATATTTAGGAATCAAATAGGTGCAAAAGATGAAGTATTAGGAGAATAAAATATGACATTTTGCATTCTCATCATTAATTTATGTCTCATAATGTATAATTATAATTTATAGTCATATCAACGTAATATTCCAGTGTGAGGTGTATGGTGTATTTGGAATGAAAATTGTATGATGGTGTGGTGGATTCATTGTCATCATGATGAAGCCGTGGTCCTGGGGGAGCCTGTGGAGTTATAAGGATGTTGTGTGGATGACTGGAGAAATATTAAAGTGTATAATTTTACTTTTATGAATTATAATGAAAAAAATTTATCATAATATGTGATAATTGGTTGTACCTAGGTGGACAACCCTATTTTCAAGGGAGACTCTGTCCAATTTTCTGTAGAAATTAGGTCAACAAAAAAAATAAATCAAAGCAACCCACCCTGGAGGTCGGAAAATCATGGTATGATCATGTAGATTTATAGTGTAAAATGGAGTAACGGCCCTAGGAGGGTGGGGCATTACATGTATCAACTTCTCATCTAGCCTTTTTGGTCCCTCTTCTATATGGAGAATCATCACTTTCCTTTCTTTTGCTTTATGCTCCTTTGGTTATCGCCATTTCGATAGAGAAAACTAGGGTTTTGAATGGAAATGAGAGTTTCTGGATGAGATGTTAGAGAAGGAAGGAAGAGAGATGGAGAGAGTTGAGATATAGATTCGAAAAGAGCAGGAAAATGAAGAGTCTTCTCTGTAAAAGAGGCATCGAAAGTTCAGAGAAGAAGAGTTTAGGTTCTTGGAGAGGTTTTAAGCACTTAAATGGATTAAGTGCTTTTGAATTTTACTATTTGGTTTAAAATTACTCCAAAATACTAATGTGTTTTGGCTTCGAATGCTCCAAAAGAGGTCCTTCGGAGGCAACAATTTGATTTGGGATTTTTTGATGCTCCGATGTATTACTTCGGAGGCTTTTGTTTGGGCCTTCAGAGGCTCCAAAGTTAACTTCGGAGCTTACAAAGTATTAAATTTGACTTTGCTCTAAAATTTTATAATTTTTTTTGAATTTTACGTTTTACATATTAATTATCCCTTTTACCCATTAATACATGTTCATTTAGGAATCATTATCAAGATAGATAATTAAATATACATTTATACATTTCTTGGAAAATGAAAGATTATAATATATATCATTTTATATTTTACTCAAATGAGAAGACAAAATGACTAATTTATTTGATAAATTAAGCATTTTATGCATTTGAATCTAGAATGCTTAGTTCTTTTCTTATTATGTTAAATCTTTCTTTTGAAAATGGTTTTGTAAAAATATCTACTAACTGATTTTCTGTTGGGATAAATTCTAAGCAAATGTCATGGTTTTAAACATCGTCCCTAATAAAATGATGTTTGATTTTTATATGCTTAGTTCTAAAATGTAGAACTAGATTCTTGGTCAGATTTATAGCACTAGTGTTGTCACATCTTATATGTATATCAACAAAGTTAAGGCCAAAATCGTTTAATTGTTATTTCATCTATAGGATCTGTGCACAGCAACAGCCTGCTGGTATATATTCAGCCTCAGTAGTTGATAATGCTACTGATGTTTATTTCTTAGAGAATCGTGAAATAATCATGCTTCCTAGAAAATGGCAAGATCATGAGGTACTCTTTCTATCTACTTTATATCCAGTAACATCTACATCTGAGTAACCTATTAAATTAAAATTTGAACCTTTTAGATACTATAATCCAAGATTGGGTGTATCTAAAAGATATCTAAATATTCTTTTTACAGTAACAAGATGTGACTCTTTTGGATCTGATTGAAATCTAGCACACATGCATACACTAAACATCATGTCGGGTCTACTAGCAGTTAAATATAATAGAGATCCTATCATGCTTCTATAAAGTTTTTTGCAAATAGAGTTACCTTTTTCACTTTGTCCATATTTATTGATGTTCTCATTGGTGTTCGATACCTTTTTCCATTTTCAATGTTGAACTTTTTTAGCAGTTCTTTTGTGTGTTTGTCTTAGTGAATAAAATTTCTTCTTTCATCTACTTAATTTGCAGTCCCAAGAAGAAGTTGAGTTTGCCCATCAAGGTTATTTCAAATTCTCCCTACATTGTCTTGGAAAATTCTTTGCAAAGATTTTCATTAGTTGCACCAAATACATTTTTAATGAAAATAGTAGTATCAACTTTGCCTCTTGAAAAACCTTTCTCAATGAGAAATTTGCTTAACTTTTCATACTAGGCTCTGCGAGTCTTTTTTAAACAAAAGAGGGCTTTCTTTAGTTTGAATACATGATTTGGGTTATGAGGATCTTCAAACCCAGGTAGCTGTTCTACATAAACCTCTTCATTAATAAATCAATTTAAGAATGCGCTCTTTACATCCATCTAATATAACTCAAAGTTTATATAGGATGCAAATGCAAGAAGCATTCTAATGGCTTCAATTCTTGCAAAAGGAACATATAATTCTTCAAAATCAATAACTTCTTCTTGACAGTAACCTTTTCCTACTAATCTTACTTTATTTCTTACTATAATTCCAGATTCATTTAATTTGCTCCCAAAGACCCATTTAGTTCCTATAGCAGTTTGATGATTTGGTCTTGGAATAATAGTCCACGCATTATTTCTTTTGAATTTGGTCCAATTCTTCTTGCATAGTTAAAATCTAGTTTTCATCTTCTAAAGCTTGTTCTATGCAAGTTGGTTCTAATTGAGAAATAAAAGCAAAATTGCTACATATTTGGTGATAAAAAAATCTAGTTCTGACTTCATCATATATATCACCAATTATCTGAATTTCAAGGTGATCAAGCATGAATCTCCAATCTTTAGGAAAAGTATTATTACCTTCATTATTTACCTCCCTAATGGATGGTCCCTCATTTGTTTCTTCTTCATCCATCTATGGCTTCTACTCTTCTTGGTTCAACTAAATCCATATATAGCAACTGAAAGAGTTTGGTTGTGTATACTTCATTGTTTGACTTGAATGATTCTTTTACTTGCTTGCCTTTCATGTAAGCATCACACAACTGATTTTCAAATTTGAGTTTTGGTAAGCCAACAACTAAATCTTTGTTATATAATCTTTCAATTAGATTTTTGTTGGCATGTCTTAGTCTTCTATGCCACAATATGGATATTATTTAAATCCACCAAATATACATTTGCATGTTTTTTTCCAAATACTATAACTAAATTTTAACTATATAATATTAAAAAAGTATGAGATTCAAATACAACTTTTTAACCATTATCACAAAATTGACTTACACTTAAAAGATTATGTTTTAATCATTCAACTAGTAAAATATTTGAAATTGTAATAGAGGGAAGTTGGATAATTTTACCAATTTCAATCACTCTACCTTTTCCATTATCCCAAAGGTAATCGTTCCTCCATTTTTAGCTTTTAGTTCTGTGAACAACTCCCTTTCTCTTGTCATGTATCTTGAGCAACCATTATCAATGTATCATTTACTATTCTCTGTGGTTCTGAAACACACCTGCAGTGATAAAATTAAGCTATAAATTTTGGTACCCATTTAGGAATGGGTCTAGGTGGGTTATTAGTACAATATTTTGGCACCCATTATTTTTAAGATGCTACTAATTAGTTTTCTGGATATATCATTGCATTTACAACTTTAGCAATTATTTTAGGAATCCAAATCATATTCTGTTTAGGTTCTAGTTTTCTTTTGTAATTTTTCTTTCTTTGGTTTCCTATTTCTTTCTTTGTTTTAAGTTTAAATAAGTTAGTACTTAAGGTCCTTCCCAGAGCATGATTTTCTGCTTTGATTTGCTTAAGTTTTATATTTATATTATGATAGTTCTTTCAAGTTCTCTTTTAGTTTTCTTATATTTAGCTTTTAATTTTTGTAATCTGAATACAGTTCTTCTAGTAATTCTTCAATATCAGAAATTTTAGGTTTCGACTTTACTTCATCATTATGGATGGCCATAAAGTTTATTCATGTATGATGATCTTCCTGATTGTTTTCTTTGGAGTTGAGTGAGCTGAATTGAACTTTATTTTCTTCTTCTTCTTCACTTGAGCTTTCTTGCATCATGTTTTCTCTAGCATTTCCCATGCAGCTATAGCTTTCTTCTTCTTTCCAAATTTCATGTTATTAGAAATATTTTTTTTTATTAAAGTAAGAGTTACACCTTTTCTTCTTGTCTCCTTACTTTTTATCTAGTTCTGGGCAGTCAAATTTCATATGCCCAGGCTTGCTGCAATTGTAATAGATTGGAACTTCCTTTTTCTTGTCTTTACATTTGAAGTTCTTGGAATTGTTATCGAATCTTTTCTTCTTTATCATATTTCTGAATCTTCTGGTTATCATTGCTATATCCTTATCATCTTCACTGGTTGAGGTTTCTTCTGAAGATTCTTCATTTTCTAATTCTGCTTGTAAAGCTATTGTTTTCTTGCCGTTGACTTCATCAAGAGTTTTTGGTTTCATCAGAACTTAATGGGTCATGAGTAATCCCATGAGTTTTTCTACTGTTACCTTTGTTAAATCTTTAGGCATCCAGTGTCTAAGAGTCACTTTAGGCATCCAGTGTTTAGGAGTAACTTTAGGCATCCAGTGTTTAGGAGTAACTTTAGGCATCCAGTGTCTAGGCAGAGATCTCAAGATTTTCTTTACTAACTTTAACTCTTCATATTTTTCTCCTAAGGTCTTTAAGCTGTTGGTGATTTTCTAAAATCTTTCAAACATTTTAGAAATATTTTCTGATTCCTTCATAGAGAAGGCCTCATATTACTACACTAGAAGATTTATTTTAGTTTCTTTTACCTGATTTGTACCTTCATGTGCTACCTTAAATTTGTCCCAAATTTCCTTATCTAAATCATATGTAGAAATCTTTTCAAACTTAGAAGAAGTTAGTGCATAGTAGAGGCAGTTCTTTGCCTTAACATCATGTTCTACTGTTCGTATATCTTCTGTAGTGTATTTGTCCTTAGTATTAGTGACATTCTTTCCATTTTTCACTACAAGCCACAACCGATAATCTGTGGCAGCCAAGAGATTTTGCATTCTCAATTTACAATACCTATAATTGGTTCCATCAAATAAAGGAGGTCTAAAAGTGGATTATCCTTCAGTAGATGTATTATGGAATATACCAGCCATTTAAATATCTTCTCAAGTTAATGTATTGGTAATCAAACTTTAACTAGTGAAGCATGCTCTAATACCACTTATTGGTCCCTTACACAATGGTAGCTCAAGGGGAGGGGGGGTGTGAATTGAGCTTCTAAAACTTTTGGCCAAATCAAATGATCAAAATGCTGAATGAATAAGTAGAAAAGATTACATAATGCATAGCATAAGAATTTTATAGTGGTTCAGCCCTTCCTGAGTTTCTACTCCACTTATCTGAGTCAGTTTCCTCTACTGATCTCAGGTTCCACTAACACCTTGATCTACCTAATCAAATACACGCTGGTTTTCCACAAACTCACCAACCAACTTACTGGTATTCCAAGCTAACCAGAAACTTTCACAACTTGTTGGTTTTCAAAGCTCATCAACAAACTTATATCCCTTTCAGCAAGTTCTCTACTTGCTTATCTCAATACATAAACACTAAGCACTCTGCTCATGTTACCAAATACTAAAAAGAAAAGAAGTGTATAAATTAAGGCCTCTTACTTAGGTAGACTTGTACATAAATTTAGAACTTTAAGTAAATGAATAAGCAATATAAGTAAAATATTCAAACTCTTGATTGACAAGCGATTTAGACTTTGAGAGCTTTGACGGAGTTGTAGCCTTTAGAGTTGAACTTTTAAGGAAGATTTTGAATGCTCAAAACTTTAGCTTCTTTATATTTTTGTATATTCAATATATGTTTTTTTTTGCATCTGAATGTCTCTTTTATAGGTTGAGAGAGATTTCTCCATTGCTGACTGTGGCAGAATTACAAATGTTCAAAAATATTTTTCTTCACCTTACATTTTGTTTGACGTTTGACTTTGCAGCAGTTTGGTATTGGTTTGCAACTTTGTCATTGACTTTTCTTAACATTCACTTGAGTTTCGAATGCTCCGAAGTAACTTCTTCGGTGTCTCTTTATAGCTCCAAAGCTTGCCTAATTAGTTCCGAAGTATGTCTTGTTGATTCCGAAGTGTACAGTTACAACTCCGAAACTTCCATGATAACTTTGAAACATACTAAGACGATTCTAAAGCTTTCCTATTAACTTCGAAGTGTGCTATGAGGACTCTGAAACACTTTTTTTGTTTTTGAAGCTTGTTATGATGACTCTGAAACTTGTCTTATTGGTTTCGAAGTTTGCTATGATGATTCTGAAGTTTATCTATTGACTCCGAGTATGCGTATGACGACTCTGAAGCATGCTATGGCCAAAGCTTATCTTGGACTGACTCCAAAGATTTCCAATTAACTCCGAAGCATGTTTTAATGTCTTCGAAGAGGTTCCTGTTGACTCTGAAGCATACTTTGAAAACTTTAAGATCTCGATTTTCTTATTTTAAGTATATATGAAATTTATATACTTATTTTTCATGAGTATTAACTAGGTTTCTTCCTTTAATCATCATGAGGATTATTCTCAAGTTAAGTATGGGATAATATTTCTATAACATGCTTAAGAACAAATTATGAGTACCTTAATATTTTACTCATGTCTATACTCATCATCAAAACTTACTTGGTTAAGAATGTTCATCATTAAAATTAAGTTAGATAGAATGTTCAACATGGAATCCCATCGTATATATAATGTTGATGTGTATTTGTATAATTATATTAATTGAATATGACATATATTATAATATAGTGGGAAGTCATAATAGTGAAAAATGTATATGATATTGAGATGGATTATGTTTATTGTAATCATGGTACAATGCAGTTCTGGGCTATAGATTAAATGGGCTAGTTTAGTAAGTTATATTCTTGTTGTATGATTATTAAATTCAAATGTTATTATCAATGATTATGTTTAAATAATGGAAGTTGTCAGTATCGATAGTAGAAATTTATTCAATAAATGTATATCATGTTTTGGAACTTGATAATTTAGAGCAGACTATGCCAAATTTTTTGCAAAAGTTCACTTAAGAATGGGAAAATTATTGAGAGAAAGGGAATGGTAGCATCCTGCATAGGCTTCAATAGAGAAAAATCTACTAGATGGCCAAAACGCATAGGGTGGGGGTGTGGAGCATTATAGATAGTATTGAGTCCCAGTAACTTATCTGTGTGATAAGTTCAATTTGAGTGATGAGCCTAAAATTGTGATGGAAATAGTTGTTAGAAATAATGGAAAAGGACATGCCAATACACATGAATGACATTAGCAAACATAACAAAACATTAGATTGTGAGGAAATTGTTAATAATACATTGAAGGCATGATTAAGGGATATGGTATAGGTGATATTGATATGAAATGCATATGATGATGATGTGACAGCACAAAAATGATTTGATTATATATATAATTGATGATATGTATTTGTTATGATCAAAGTAGCACAATGAAGCGTGGTGATGCTTATATATATCTTGTTTGAATGTTTGAATTGTTATTTCTTTATAGGGCATGAAATGATGAAACTATGAAATGTATGAATGATTGTTGGAAATTAAAACTAACTTAATTATTTAATTAGGTTGTAATGAAGCATGGGATTCTATAGGTCAAAATGGTTGTGTGAACTTTTGTTAGTAGATTGATTGATATCATTAGACATGTTATGTTATGGATAGGACTTTTAATATATTTGTTTAGCTAAATAAGTTCTAAAATGAAATATATGTCATTAAGAGGATGAAATTGTAATTGTGATTAATCAGTAAGAAGGATAGTATGCTTATGAATTCCTAAATAACTTTGTTTGTGAGTAATTTTGATTGTATGTGTAATGTACAATTATGAGATTTGACCATGAGGTAATTGGATTTGTGCAATGGTAGGATGATTGGAGTTTTCTATGAGGCCAGGATGACATGGAGATGTGGATATTACAAAAGTTTGGTTTAGGTTGGTTATTTGAATAAGGTTTGGCCACTTGGTTATTTGATAAGTTTGGATATTTGGTTGTTTGATTGAGGCTTGGATACATGACTAAGGTTCATGCTCAGATTGGATGCCTCTTGAAATGAAATTACTATGTATTTGAGGTCTGAATGCCTACTATATTATCATTTGTGTTAAAATTGAGTTTGGATACCTGTCGGGATAGTTACTTTGAATATTTGGGATCCCCCCCATGACAAGGCTTTGTTTGATTATGTCGTCTATAAAAGTGAAGAGTCCTGATCAGCCTATCATGTGGGATGCCTTTGCTTATTTGTAGGTATGGATGGAGAACTTATGATCTTTGAGTTGCAATGAAGGCAAAATACCATATGATCATTGATTCCACAACATTTATAGCCGAATTACAGGGATGGACTAGAGCACACTAAAGTTTTAAGATAGTTGAGTCCCTTTGGTTAGTTTTACTGCATCCACTTTGTTGATGGCTAAGGCTATTTGGTTTGTGGCTATGTTCACTTGGTTAGTGGCCTTTTGTGCATGGTATTAGTAGTAGGTGAGATGGATGACTAAGAATAAACATATGGATACAGATGTGTAGAGATACATTGTATTAGAAATTTTGATTACTGTTTGTATTGGTATCATGCTAGTAGTTCTTCAAAAATGAAAAAGACTTAAGTATAAGATTGAGTTGGAATTGCTTATGATAGTATGAAATGAAATTAAATATGCATAACTAAAGACACCTGATGATAGGACGAGATAAGAAATTGCTTATGTGAATTGAGTGTATGAGCCTAAGTTGGGAGAACATTTACCTCATTAGGTATGAAACTGTGTTTATATTTGTTATGGATTTGAGTATGATTATATGATATGAAATTGAAATATGATTCCCATGTTTGGTATTAATTGTGAATGCATGTTTTGACTGAAATTTTATATATTTCATAAGTAAGGTCTATACATACAAAGATTATAAAAGAAGCATTTAAGTTAATTTCATTGGTATTTGAGTACCCTATGTCACTACTAGTTAAAGCAACTCATTATATGATTAACTCATATGATAGGGAAGTCATAACTTGCACAGAGTATCATGTGGATATGGATTCACAAGCGTGGAATAGTTCAAATGATAAATGAGTTGCAATCTTAAGAAAATTACATGATGCTGAAAGTTTTGAGGATGAAACATTTAGTAAGGAGGGAGGTCTATAACACTGAGGGTGTTAATTTTGAGTAATTATGTGCGGAAACACATTGCGGTTATCTTTAGTATGATTATAATGACTTTAATGATGAATTAAGGGGAAGAGGGTTATTTAGAAGTGAAAAGATATATGAATAGCTAGATGGAATTATGATTTATTTCTAAGTGAGGTAAATTATCATGCATTTTATGCCATTATCATGAGGATAAATCATGAGAAAAGTGAATGAATAGTAAAGAAATAAAATGGAAAGAAAACAAGGTTTAAAGTGGAGAGAAATGAACAAAATGCTGATTGTGAAAAATGGGTCATTTGTGATCAATTGTTGGCATGGATAATGGACAAATTTGAAAAATATGGAAAACATAAGAGTTGTAGATTTTGCAAATATAGTTCTAATGCATTAAAAATAATCTAATTTGGATATCAAATATGGAAGTTATGATCAATGTATCAAAAATGCTCTACATGGGTGAAAAATATCAAAAATACCAAAAATTGTCACCTTATTTAAAATTTTGATATAAATGGGGGATGATTTGGCTAAATTAACTAACCTTAAAGTTATATCCCTTGAAATTATCTGTCTAATGGAATAAAAATTACTTAATTTAGAGTTTTTATGATGAAGTTATGCTCAACACACTGAAACTACTCTTGTTGGAAAATTAAGGATGAGATTAAATTGATAAATTTGGAAAATTGCATATTAATTAGGTAAAATAGTTTTGAGAAATTATATGTAAGACCCATTGAGATAAATATGTGTGTATTGATGTGGAATTTGCAAGTTATGTATTGATTTTAGGTAATAATTGAGGGTTAATTATTACGTAGATGAGTAATGGCTCATAATTTTATTTAGGCATGATAATCGTGATTTAATTGATACTATTCCTATTCAATTGAGAAAAATTATTTATATAATTAGTGGATACATGTTTGGGAGATTTAATGGCATGCTAATTTTAGTTTTATGCAAGGATTATAGTGGGAAATTGGTGTGCATGTGCAAAGTTGATGCATACACCACTGGACACGCATTTTTGTGACTCTCCCAAACCCATTTATGACCCGCATTTTCCCCCATTGCATGCCCACACTTGCTGTTGCCTAGCCACCTCTCATTTACATCCCATTTTCCTTAGATTCTTGAAAGAAAACATCCCTACTGCATCTAATCATCACCCACACATTGTAGCACTCAAACTCCCCATTTGTTGGGACATGTAAAGAGGAAAAATCATCTATTTGGTGTTGCTTGTGGTGGAGATTGGGAAATTCTAGTTGGGAATTACATTTTTATGGAAGAAATTATGTGGTAAGTGAAGTTTTTCTAACAACTTTTGTAAATTCTGTTTGCTAAGGTTATTGAAATTTCATTAGGGAGGTTTCATGGAAAAAATAACCCCAATTATTTTGGCATCCATATTAACACATTTTGGCATGGAGAAATTTATGTATATGGTTGCCCATTTTGTGGACAACTATGTTGTTGCACAAGGGGTGAACCAATTCATGTTTGAGATAAATGGGAAACACTTTGATGCATTTTGCTAAAATTTAGTATGTACCTGAAGCGTTTGTTAAAATTCCTCTATGAGAAGCTGTTTTGGGTGTAAACATTGTATGGCAGCAAGTTGGATGTATATAGAGTTTAATTAATGTTAATTAGATTCTAATTACATTGGTTTTGGGTAATATATTGATGGGTATGCAAGAAGATTAGAATACATTGCTGAAAATTTTGATTTAATGCATGTACTTTACATGTTTAACAAAATGCCTCGATGAAAAGCAAAGTCTAATTGAATGGTTTCATTATAGCTCATAGGTGGCTATTAATTGGACATAATAATGAAGTTTTGGATGTCTTAAAAGGGTGATTTAAGATGGTTTAAAAAGAGAGCAGAAATAGAGGCCCATTGGAATAAATATATGCATTAGAAATGCATATAGATAAACCCTATAAATAGCAATTATATGGGCAACTAGGTGAATAGTTTATGTCAATTGAAATAATGTTTGTTTGACTTAGAATGATGCATGAAAGAGGGGGAGAAAATAGTGGATTGACATAATTAAAACCATTATGAATTTTATAATAAAAGGCGTCTAAGGATTCCCTATTTTAATAGCTTAAAGAGGAGACCCTAAAGTTGATTTTTGCACATGTTACAAGCCATGTGGAGATGGATTCATAGGGTTGTTTTGATGTTTAGTAGGCTTACCCAACTGTGAAATGAATGAGATGAGGCTTAGGGATGTTAGGGAACCTTTAAAAGGGTATTTTGGTAAAGACACCATTGAAATGATGTCTTAAGTAAAAATCCCTAGATTTAAGTTATGTGGAACTTCAACTTGAAACGAATGGAAATTTTCATTAGAATATGTGTTTGGGATTATATGATTTAGTAATGGGATAAGAATGATGTTAAGGAGATGTTAAAAAAGTTTCACCTATTTTACGATTTGAGTAGAATTTCCCATTTGAAATATATGTAAGTTGAATTGTGGTGCATGTGTGAAATGTGTTGGATTATTTGAGCATGAATGGGAAGTTAAGGATACCAATGAGGATTTATGAAGAGGCTCTTCAGGAAGGTAAGTAGGCTTCCTCTTCTGGTTGAATATGATGACTAAATAGGGATATGGAATATCCCATTTGTTTGTACCCGAGCTTGAATGTTTTGGTTAAGGATAGTAGGTATCCAAATTTGTTTAAGTTCGATATTATCTGATTTGATAGGGGGTAGAGAGTATCCCTTAATTTGTTTTAGGAATGAATATTGTATATTATACATTTGTGAATAATGTTACATATGTGCTATATTGAGGAGGTGTTGAATAGAATAAAAAGTGTCGAGCATGATTATATATTTCTGATGGAACATACTATGTTATTGATTTCTATTATTTTTGCCTACTTACTAAGTTGCCCAGACTCACGCCTTCTTATTCTTATGTTTTTAGCTAACAAAATAAGTAAAAGATACCTAATTATGAATTGAGACCGAAGCATTTGTAGAAGACATTTTTTGATGGTATGATAGAATATTGAGATTGAAATCTCATCATATATATAATGTCAGTGTGTAGATGTATAATTATATTAATTGCAAATAATGTATATTATAGTGTAATGACATGTCATAATAGTGAAAAATGTATACAATATTAAGATGAATTATGTTTATTGCCATCATGGGGTGACACAAGTTTTGGGCTATGGACAAAATGGGCTAGTTTAGTAAGTTATGTTTATGCTGTATGATTATTAAATTCAAATCTTATTATTGATGATTATGTTTTATATTGGAAATTATGAGTATGAATATTAGAAATTTATTTGATAAATGTATATCAGGTGCTGGATCTTGATAATTCATGGCAAACTCTGTCGAATTTTTAGTAGAAGTTCACTAAGGAATGAGAAAATTATTGAGAAGAAAGGAAATGGTAGCGTCCTGCATAGGCTCCAATCGAGAAGAGTCTACCAAATGAACAAAATACATAGGTTGGGGTGTGGGGCATTACACTTATTGAAAATCAATAAGATTTCTTCTTATTGCTCGAAAAGGTCAACCCAAGATAAGTGGTACTTTATGGTCTTCCTCCATGTCCAACACTATGAAATCTACAAGAAAGATAAACTTATCAACCTTTACCAGAATGTCTTCCACAATAACTCTTGGATGATTCCAGTGATAGTGTGGTTGCTTTCACATCTCTCAGTCCTAATTTCCTGAAAACAATAAAAGGCATTAAGTTAATACTTGTACCCAGATTACACAATGCCTTTTTAGAATAAGTATAACTAATAGTGCAAGGGATAGTGAAACTCCCTAGATCTTTCATCTTTTATGGTAGCTTATTCTGTAGGATGGCTAAGCATTCTTCATTCAATTGGACAGTTTCATGATCCTCTAACTTTCCTTTTTTTTACAAGATCTCCTTCAAGAATTTTGCAAAGTTAGGCATTTGCACTAAAGCATCTGCAGAAGGAATGTTAAAATGTAGTTTTTTAAAAATATCTAAAATTTTAGAAAATTACTTATCTATTTTGTGCTGCTGGAGTCTTTGAGGAAAAGGAATTGGAGGCACATATGGCTTAGGATTGTCTAGAAAAAGTTTGCACTTTTTGCCACTTTTGGTTGTTCAACAATTTTTCCAGTTTTTAGAGTTTTCCTTTGGGTTTTAGAGTCGCTTTTCAAGAGATTTCTTGTGGAGAAAAAGAAGAGATTGCAAGTAAGAAAGAAGAAAGAGAGAGAAGATGTTCCTCATTATTATCATCCTGTTTCACGGAGTTATTTTATTTGAACTAAATCCTTTTGTCTAGAGTGAAGATGTAGCCCTTTGTGACATTCTTTGTTATAGATTATTAGATATTATTAATGCTAGATGATCTTGTTTCATTCATGATATTGTTTGCAATGATTTAATTTATTTTATTACTTGATCACCAATATTATAAGTTAGATTATTTATCAAAGTGTGATTAAGGTACAAACCATATGCTAAACTATTCTATTTTGGTTCTTATGTTCTTGAACTTAATGGGTTTTCACCTCAATTATGCTACACACCATAGGTAATTAGAACAAGTGAAATCACTTGATTTAAACCCTCACACTTAATGGTAATAATCTTATTTTTGAAAGAATGAACCCAAGTAAGGCATTAAATCCAATGTTCTATTGGCAAAGGGGTATCATCTTATGCTGAAATCGGATCCCTAGACTTCTTCATCTTATTAATCTCTTTGCACTATCTTTAACTATTTATTTACTTTTATTTTATTAGGTTTATGAAAATTATACCAAACCTTATTCTAAGTTTGTATAGTTGTATACTTAGTAATTAAGATTAATTGAGTTAGTTTGTCATTCTTTATGGGATCAACCCTTGCATTTGCATACTATATTGGTCTACTTTCATATACTTGCTAGGAATTATAATTTATACCATTAGTGTGCTTCATAGAAGATATTCTTTATATGAAAAAGAAATTGTGATTAAATGAGCTTATAGATGATTTAAAGTACATATTCATACTTTACAACTTATACAAATTATATATGAATAATTATATTATGATTTACAATGAAAAATATAATGAAAAATGTCAAGCTAATAATGTAGCGAAAGTATAAAAAATTCAAAGTGTAGGTGCGCTGTTATAGTATTTTTGCTACAATAAATTGCTATAGTGCTACTACAATGATAGACGAAATGGATTGTCTAAGACAAAGTGGAAGATAAAGCTTGTCTAGACAAAGTAGAAGACTAATTAAAGCTTCAAACAAATTAGTAGATAGAGTAACAGATGAAGTGGAAGATGAAGTTTGAGTTAGCTGATGAAGTAATAGATGATTGTTATAGCAATCTGCTATAGAAATTTACTACAGTAACATACAGACAGAGCTTCAGGCAATCAATAGTTGAAGTGCTATGGTAATCAGCTATAGTAACAATGCTACAGTAACTCTGCTCAGTACAACAGACAAATTCAGGTGATCAATAGACGAAGTAACAAACAAAGCAGTGAAGTGGTACAATGATCTACTTAGTAAGGCTACTACAGTAACTCTACTACAATAACCAGCAGAGAAAGATGAATTTGTCTGCTACTTACTTCAAACAAAGCAGTGCTATAGTGGTCTGCTATAGTAACTTGCTATAGTAAAAATTCATTATTTTCAAATATAAAAAATTCAACACTCTGCAACAACAAGATTTTGCAATAATATTCTTTCAAGTGGTCCAAAATGTTGAAATAGATAATCTATTGAAGGAGAACAAAATGTTTGAGGGTTCTAAGTGCTAAATAAGAATCACAAATCAAGAACCCATTCAAATTTCTAAGTGCAAAACTATAGATATTTGCTCTAACCATCTACCATATTTCAAAAAGTTTAAGTTATAGAGATTTTGAAATATTCTCAAAGATGTTAATTTGAATACTCTATTCAAAATCTCATCCTATCTGAAGAGATAATGAAAAGGCAGTGGATGGAAGAAGAAGTTTAGAGAACAAAACACATTTATTTAAAAATGAAGAAGCCCAACTTCATCTAGAATCAACTATAGATAAAGTAGGAGACGAAGAGAGTCTGTCCAGTTAGAAAGAGACTTTGTATGATATTGACTTCATACAAATGTAATAAAGCATCGGTCAAATTAGAGCAACTGAATCTGTCAGAATTTATTATCTTGTTTCCAAAATCGTGAATCAAGTCAGAGTTATAGCATCTCTTCATTTGTCAGTTGCCTAATTCAACCATTCACCTTCTTCTATGTCAAGGTCGACACTACAAAATGGCTCTAAGCATATGAGAATTAATTAGAAGATAGCATTTTCAAGTGAGAGATTATCAGAATGGTTTTTTATATTTATTTCTCGCTCATCTACTTTCATCTTTGCATTTAATGAAAATCATCTTCCTCCAACAGTCAAGTTTTTGATAAAGCTATTTAAGGAGAAGAGATGAGATGATTCAAAGGTGGTATGGAATATTTTTTAGATGCACTTAACCTTATGTAAATCCTTCCACCCATGGCCAAGAGCTTAAACCTTCACTTATTTATCCTTAAGCGTAAACTTTCATATTCTGAATGGCCATTGTCCTTACATTTTGAGAAGATCTTTCTATATTATTAGAGGTGTAAAGGATTTCATCTTCCCCTGTGTTTTATTGTAACACATTCTAAAGTGTATTAGTTTTCTTATCAATCTAGAAACTAGAGAATTATTGTTTATTTCTAGAAAACCATCAAGTTTGCTAGTGATCTTCGGAACTAGTGAGTTTTTTAGTCAGCTCATGAAAACCAGAAGAGTGCTAGAAGCACTATGTTTATGCCCCTTGGAGTTGGAATCCAGAAGAGTGTTGGGACCACTTGCTTACGCCTCTTAGAGATGGAATCTAGAAGAATGCTAGGAGGATTATTGTATTTTCATTATATGGGATATAGTGGAACCCAAGGCACAATGAGTGTGTGCTCTTAGAATAGTGGATATAGGGACAGGTTTCCAAACAACTATAAAAATTATGTCATTTGTGTATGCTTGTTTATTTATTTTTTTGCACTTTAATGTTCTATTACTTAGTTTACATAGCATAGCATACAAGTATGAAAAGAGGGGAAGTAATCTTGTAGGGGATAAGTAAGAAATTTTTATAAACCCAATTCACCCCTTCCTTCTTAGGTTAAGTCATACTTCAGGAACCAACAGAGGTATCAATGTAGAATTAGGATCAATTTTGTATACTCCTGTTGGCTTCTTTGATATAGTTATCTAACTTGGCCATTGGAAGTTAATGTGGCCATGTCTTCTAGAACTCAAAGCTTCATCCTCAGTTTTCTTCATTAATGCTCCCTTCTGTAGTTGCATCGATTAAGGTTTTGGTGTTACTGGTCAGTCCATTGTAGAAGTTTTGAACTTGCATCCACTTGAGCAGCCCATGGTGTGGACACTTTCGCAACATCTCTTTATATCTGTCCTATGCATCATAGAGAGTTTCATCTTCATGCTGAGCAAAGTTATTGATCTCCATCAGCATTCTTGTTGTGTTTGTTGGAGGGAAAATTTGGCAAGAAACTTTTGCACCAAATCTTCCCAATTGGTGGTGGATTTGCAAGCATAAAATTCAACCAAACTTTTCCTTTATCCCTTAAGGAAAAGGGGAAAGCCTTAGTTGAATAGCATCATCGGAGACCCCATTGTATTGGAAGGTATGTATCACCATGAAGTTGGCGATGTGTGCATTTAGATTTTCATTTGGTAGCCTATTGAATTGAGTTCCTTGGATCATTTGAAAGGTAACTGGCTTGATCTTAAAGTTTTTAGCAACAATGGCTAGTCTTGGTTGGATTCCAGTGGCTGTTGGCAATACATAATCCCTTAGCGATAGCTGAGGATGATCCTCATTCACTTCTCCTGGATCGGTCATAGTGGGTTGCAATTGACTAGAAACTACTCTTCTCTCCCTTCTAATCCCTTGAAGTGTACGCTCTATCTCAAAATTAAAAGGGATCAAATTGCTGCTTTTAGATCTTCGCATATACTTATGAGAATTGCAATGAATAACAAAGATAAAGAAAAGAAAATTTTAAAGCAAAACTAGAGTTATTTATTTTGATATTGGCAATGCTACCATCCTCGGTGATGGCGCCAAAAACTTAGTATAGATTTTCCTTAATGCAAGTGCACGTGTCACAAACAAGTAATAAAAAGTGAGAGAGATATCATTCCCACGAGGATGTATGTATGCCAAGTACAAACTACTCTTAACTTTAAATTCTATTTGAATAATTAAATTATGATACGTGAATGTAAATAGAAAATATTTAGATTAATAAACTCTGGCAATGATATGGATTATGGATAAATATGAAGTGACAAGTATTAAAACATCTAGGGATTTTTGATTTCACTAAATTAATTATATTTAGTTTCATCAGTTTAATAATCAATGTTTGCTCCTACGTTGACAACAAGTTTCTCTTGGTTAATTGTTATTCTTTCTTAAGTTATAACAACCTATCTCAATTAACTTACTTCCTACATCTCTACGAAAATCACAAAATAATCAAGTGCGTTAAGATCAAGAAACCTCTAATATAAGCTTCATTGATATCTTTATCATCATGATCATCTTATGGTGGTTAATCTTGGTCTAATTCAATTATTATTTTTCAGCCTCAAATCGAATCCCACATCATGTTTTCATTATGTCAATGCTAGCATTCTTTCACAAGCATTGACATTATATTAAACACTCAACACAGATGATGAACAAATAAAGAAATGCATTTTACATAATGAAACCAAATACTTATTATCCAGCTACATCACTCCCCTAGATTAAAGTACTTAGCTCATGATATAATCAAGCAAAACATTACACAATATCTTGAACATATTTTAACAAGGGGAAATTACTGAAAAAGAACAAGGAAAGATCAAGAGATAAGCTTCTTCACATAGTGTTTTATGCACTTTACTCCATTGTTAGCTTCCACTTACTTTGCAAAAGGATTCTACCTTCAATCTTCTATCTTTGATTTTCTCTCTTGTTTCTCTGCCTCCAAACCTTGCAAAAGTGTCCACAAAGACATGCCAAAACTTTATTTTATATCATCTTCATTAGGGTTTAGCTTTGTTGCATAAGTCAAACAAGATCCAAAAAATCCAAAAGTTGTCTCCAACTTCGAGCCTCAACATGGAAAAGTTGTGTTGCAGCATGGAAATGCTATGCCTCAGCACTGATTCACTACATTGTTGAAGTTTGCATATTTTAGGTTCCATGCCACAACATGGAAATGTTGTGCTGTGGCATGTAAATTCTGTGCCATGGCATGGATTGTTTGTCTTGGAAGAACTTTGTGCATGTTTTGTATCGCAGCATGGAATTTGTCCATCATTCTCTATTCTTCCTTCACTTCACTTCATTTCTTCTGCTCTTGTTGTTAATTCTCCATATTTCTATCACTTCTCCTAAATCCATGTCCCTGCAGGTAAACACAAACAAAAACACTTTTAAATCAACTAAACAAAACTAAAAAATGAACCAAAAGTTAGTTCAAAAAGACATAATATAGGTGAATAAAATTCACTTATTAAGTACTCATCTTCTTCAATATCTATAAGCTCATACACAATCAATCGCACCATGTTCCCACGTATGAGTGCCTTTAGCTCCCTTGGGTAAGCTTTGTATTGCCCTCTGGCATTTGCATAGAATTCTCTGATCATTGGCACCATTATAGCACCAGGCTAAGCTATGAACTTCATCCAATTCCAGACTTGAATGATATCAGCTATAGCACTATACATTGTAGCAATGCCTCTTTCTTTGATGCCTTCCCGATCTACAAGTGATTGCCTATAGATGTTTGCCCCTTGTGGATTGAAAAATGTAGGTTCAATTGGTGTATCAAAATCTCTTGTTCTCCTTCTCTTTGATGGTCCAGCAGAAGTGGATTTCTTGGGAAGTATGGTGACAATAACATAAGGAATGCATTATCAAACTACCTTAATCAACCAAAATAATTAAGGTTAGGAGGAGATGGTTTTGGAGAGAAGGGGCAAAATAGCGTGAGAACACATGAAATGGGGAGGAAATGGCCATTTAGGGTTTAAATGGGATTCGGGTGCTGACTGCGCTAGAATGGGCACCGCGATGCTAAGCCGACTCTTGTAGTGCAAAAATTGTCTAGTGCGGGCAGTGCCCAAATTGGGGCTATGATGTCGAATCATGCCGCCAATTTGTGTATTGTAATGGTTTTCCAGCACCAGCAGCGCCAACACTATTGGCACCATTTTGTCTTCCCAATTCTCCTTTGCAAACAAGTGATTCGTTCCCTTGAACTTCATTTGTTTTGCTCCCCAATTCTCAAACACATATACTTAACTAAAAAGTAAATTTCTTGGGTTACCTCCCAAGAAGCGTTTTGTTTAAAGTCTCAACCTCAACCTGGCTATGCCTTTCGATCTTTGAATTGAAATTTGGCTTTTCGATGTTCCGGTTCTTTAAGAATTGGTAGTGGCTTACAAAATTTATGTGCTCTCAAAACATCATTGAATGATGTAGCATCATCTAATTCATCTCCTTCTACTAAAAACTCTTCCTTCATTCCATCCACCCCACATATCTTGAAGCCATTCTTATTCTCGTTAGACAACTCCATCTCTTTGAAAATATCAAACTTCATAATATGATCTTGGAATTGCTTTGGCTTTTCTTTTTCCATACCTACAAAAGAAGAAGAAATAATCACTGGAATGAATGACTCATTGCCTATAGTTGCATACCTTAAAGAATGAGGTAATTGCTTCAGTTTAGATTTTTCTTTAATCTCCTCATTTGCTAAACCTTCATTAAAATTTTCAGTTATCTCACTAGTTTTTTTCTTGTGGGAAGACATCTAAAACTAGAATTTGCTCATTACCATCAAAAGGTTTTTCAACAACTTTGTTTAGCTTCAAATGCCCTGGAAAAGGAACTGGTGGATCAATAGGTGGCAGTGGCTTATAGTTGAGAGGAGAATTAAGAATTTGGAACACAATTCTCCTAGCATTCACCTCTTCCTCATCATTTGCAAATAGATTAGAATTTTTAATCACATCACCAATTTTATCATCTGTTACCTTACCACCACTTAACAACGTCATCACATTGCTTGCTCAAGCTAACTTGATGGCTTTCTTGGCGTGTAACTCTACATAGCTTCTAAAATCTGCCCCAACTGAGTCTCCATAATCTTCATGGATGTCTCCATGTTATAGAATCTTGAATCAATATTTTGGAACTTAGCTGCATTGTTCTAGAACTGAGTCTAAGTTGCTTGAATGAAACTCTGCATGGGTTTTTCAAGAGTAGACTTCTTTGGTTGTAGTTGAAAAGAAGTTCCAGATTGATTCTGATTTTTATCATTTTTTCAAGAAAAGTTTGAATGATTTCTCCAACCATGATTGTAAGAATTTGAATAAGGATCATTATGTGGTCACTAATTATAGAAATTCAATGCATTTGCTTGCACTGCATCACTTGCAAAATGTTTATTTGAAGGGAAAATGTTATGTAAGTGACCTAAAATCCCATAAAAAGAACAAACCTCCACTAGGATGGGTTGTAATTATTTCAAGTTTACTATCATAGAGCACATTGCCTTCATTTTCTTAGCAATCTTCAACACCTGTATAGATAGATCAATGTTAGAGTTCACTTCACATTTTCCTCTAGACCTACCTCTTGCACTCTTTTATTGAGAATTTGCTCCAAGCATTTCATACAGTCCATATGTTTCCTTTGGAGTCATTTCTCCCATGGCTCCACCTACAAGATTATCAACCATAACATGGCATGGTTGTGTCAATCCCTCATAGAAAAACTGGGTAAGCAATTCAAGTGAATATCTATGGTGAGGGCATCGAAGTAATATCGCCTTAAATCTCTCCCATGCCTCATGGAATGCTTTACCATCTATTTGAGAGAAACTAGCAATCTTACTTCTCAACTCTGCAATTTTAGCAGGGGAATAGAATTTACCAATAAATTTATTTTACATTGATTCCCCTGTTATTAATGAGCCAGGAGCTAATGTCATGAACCATGTTTTTGCTGCATCCTTCAAAGTATATGGGAGACATCTCATTCGTAGTTGATCTTTGGTTCGACCCTGCAATGGAAATGTTTGGATGGTTGCATAAAAGTCATGCATAAATGTTAGAGCATCCTCTGCAGTTACACCATGAAAATATGAAAGCATGTTAAAATGTATGTGCTTCAGTTCATAATTCCTAGCATTATCATTCAACATAATGTATGAAGGTGAAATTCCTATAGTTGGGCATGCAAACTCCTTCATTAGCTATTGAGCTTATTGAATCACTCAATTCCCCATGTCATCAGCCATGTGTATTTCTTCTCCTTCACTTTAAACTCTCTATCTCAATTTCTACTTTCTCATTGCAATCATTCCATAGAAACGGAGCCAGATTTAGTGAACTCCTTCTGTTCATTCACAATTCTGCAATAGAAAGAAAGAGACTATTAAAAAATATCTTATATATAATTAGATACAAAAATAAAAAGAATGATTATAACTAGCTTAATCAAATCAATTTGGAACCTATTCCTAGCAATAGCATCAAAAATTTGATGGTTCAAATTATAATTCCTCACACATGCACGAGTATATTGTATAGTGTGCAATACAAGGGTCAATCCCATAGAGAATGTTCAAACTGATTTAATTAGTTTTTTGTTATTGAAGTACATTATCCTTAAAAAGAATGTCTTTAAAGCTAAGTGAATATGGTGTAAAATTGAAGGAATTATAAAATGGAATGGAATTGTAAAAATTAATAACTATTAAATAATGTAGGGGAGATTAACAAGATGCAAGGGTCTAGGGATTCAATTTTGCCACTAAATGGTACCCTTTGCTAGTGGAATGTTGGATTCAATGCTTATCTTGGGTTTGTTCTTTCGAATGTATGATTATTACCATTATGTGTGCTAGTTTAAATCAAGTACTTTTACAATTGGAAATGTTATAGCTTATGCATCACGTTAGTTGTTCCCCATGAATGTAATTATACAACTTATGATTTGAAATTGGTAGCAATAGTGTTTGCTTTAAAAATATGGTGACACTATCTTTATGGAGAGAAATGTGACATGTATAAAGATCACAAAAATCTGAAATATATCTTCACTAAAAAAAAATAGAATATGAAGTAGCGATGGTGGCTTGAATTATTGGAAGACTATGATTTGAGCACTGATTATCATCCGAAAAAAGTAAATGTAGTAGTCAATGCCTTGAGTAGAAAATCAGGAAGCAGTCTAGCATATGTATTGACATAGAAGAAAGAATTATTTGAAGAAGTAAGAAGCATAGAGTGGGAGTAAAAGGATTAGTAGCTTGGATGTGTCAGTTAAGCATCTGGCTTACTTTGATAGATGAGATTCGAACAGCTCAAGAAGAGTCATCAGAGGAAGAATTTCAGAAATTGAAATTTTTTTTATAGCAAAATGAGCTATCAGATTTCTTCATTAGTGCAAATCATCTTATCAGATACAAGAATCGATTGGTACTTCCTAAGGAATCCGCAATAGTGCAAAAAATACTAAAGGAAGCATATTATTCTACATACACTATTCATCCTGGTAGAAATAAAATGTATCGTGATTTGAAATCTCAATACTGGTGGAAAGGTATGAAGAATGACATTGCCGGATATGTTGCCAAATGTCTATTGTGCCAGAGGGTGAAAGTAGAGCACCAAAAACCAGGTGGACTATTATAGTCTATTGAAATTCTTGAATGAAAATGGGCAAATGCAACAATGGATTTCATTACTGGCCTACCAAAGAGGACTACTGAATTTGACAGTGTATGGGTCATTGTACATAAACTGATTAAGTCTACTCATTTTATACCCGTCAAGACTATATACTACTGAAAAATATGCATGGATCTACCAGAAAGAAATTATATGGCTACATGGTGTACCTGAAGTCATTATCTCAAATAGAGAATCAGTGTTCACTTCTAAATTTTGGAATGCGTTGTATAAAGCAATGGGTTTATGGCTAGATTTCGGTAGTAGTACATATCATCCCCAAATAGATAGGCAAACAGAGTGGGTAAAAATTAGCAACTAGAAGACATGCTCAGGGAAAGTGTTCTAGAGTGGGGCAAAGCTTGGAGCCAGCATTTGTCATTGATTGAATTTACATACAATAATTATTATCATTCCAGTATTGAAATGACTCCTTTTGAGGCACTTTATGGGCGTAAATGCAAATCTTCATTACATTGGACTGAAATTGGCGAAGCCACTATGGTAGGGTCGGAAATGATTATAGATACATTCAAGAAGGTAGCTCAGATTAAAGAAAAGATATGGCTTAATCACACCAAAAGAGCTATGCAGATGTAAGGAGATGTGACTTGGGATTTTAGGTAGGAGATAAAGTCTTCCTGAAGGTATCGGAATTTCAGGTAGGAGATAAAGTCTTCCTGAAGGTATCTTCGATGAAGGGTGTGGTGCAGTTTGGCACCAAAAGTAAGCTTAGCCCAAGATATATTAGTCCCAATTAAATATTGAATTTGATTAGCAAAGTGGCATATCGTATTGCATTGTGATGAGAATGCAAAATGCCATATTTTATTCTCCTAATACTTCATCTTTTGCACCTAATACTTCATCTTTTGCA
>JAYJMB010071165.1:0-23986 GCA_036873735.1 Pouteria campechiana | reverse complement strand
TGACCAAGGGCCCACTCCATTCTTTAGCAAGCGAGTCAGCCTCCAACGTAAAGTATATAAAGATTAAATAATAATTAAAAGTATAAATAATGATAATAAAAAAATTAATTCAATCCGTTTGTTGAAAGATGATTGCTTTCCAAGCCAAATTTTCAGTCTTAATTAAGTCAGACTGAACAATGCAATCCAAGTTCGGTGTCAATGTTGGAATTGAGCCCATGTTAGGCCTGGCCCAGCTCTCATATGGTCAATTTGCGGCTCGTGTCATCATCACAGCTCTACTCCCTGGCTCAGATGACAAGTGCCTTGTTGAAAACCATGACAACATATTTTTCATCAAATTCATCGAAATTAAGCATCAATTAATGAATCCACGAATGGGGCAAGTATCTGTTTTTTTTTTTCCCTTTATTTGATAATATACTTATTTACTATAATTAGACTTATGTTAATTTATTTTCTGTCATTAATCTTATTTTGAAGAAAAAATTTATTTATTCTGTGTTTTTAAGTCATTTCACTGATATGATTTCCATTTTTATTCTGTTTCTCCTTTTTTTATATAAATAAATACTATATTTTTTTTTTGTCCAAACAGAATACTTGCGCAAGAGACTTGATATTTGGCCCCCCCCACCTTTCATTATCGTAGTTCTTAGGTGGGATGATTAGCCAAACCGTGCTTGCTGTTTGAATTTATTTATTTATTTTATTGAAAAATATTTGTGTAAAATCAGTCTCATCGGAATTTTTTATGTAATTCTCCATTCGAGCTCATGATATTTTTAATAAATCAAAGCCTACTGATGTGCTTATTTTCATACACTTAACTACACCTTCAAAAACCATATTCTTGGTAAACTTAGATGGGGTTTTAAAAAAAATTAAATTAAAAATAATTACACCCAAATATTTTCATTTTTATTTCAAGATGGGGTTCGTCTTGCCCATCCACCTGACCCTTATCTCCTTCGAAGTCACAGCAAAAGGATAGCCAAGAAGAAGAAGGATAAAAATAGGGGGAAAAAAAGAAGAAAATATAGCTGTTTGTCTTTTTCTCAATAAAATATCTGGAAATTAAAAACTTTATAGTTTCACAGTCATCATCTTAGCCTATGCTCTCTCCAACCAACGCCTTACATTCTTACATGGCTGCTGCTGCCAATACTCCCCCAGTTGCTGCATTTTCAAACCGCTGCTCTCCAAATCTCCAATCCATCTCCAACCATGCTATCCAATCCAAACCATCAATTCAAACTCCCCCAGCATCGCCATCTTCTTTGCTGCTGTCTGAGGAGTCGTTGACGCTTACTGCATCAGTGCAAGCAGTCAGTCTAGCTAATTCTCCAGCTCAAGCTGCTGGAAATGCAGCCTCTTCCGCTTTGGTGCTTACCGAGACGGCCTTTTCTCCTAACAATGAATTCGAATTGGACAAGGAGAGAACTCCTGTCACCTCCCCAGCTGTGCCGAAGAAGAGGAGGAGAAGGAGAAGAAAACCCGAGCTATCCAAGATGGGCATGAACACTTTTCTCACGTCGCCGTCTTCCAAAGCAAGGTATCTAACACCGAGAGAAGAGGCAGAATTTTCACTCCATCTCAAGGTATTCTCTCTCTATCTCTCTCACAGAAGTAAACCACGATGTTATTGTCCATAGTTGATGAATTTTGGAGCCGACATTGCAAACAGAAATAATGAACTTGTGGGGCAATCTGTGAATAGACCTTATCCAAGTCTCACCCGAATCTGTAATTAGAGGTAGGTTGCCCACAACAATTACGCACTAATTTAATAGTCTGGAATTAGAATTGGAGTGGATGTGTTCTGTTCTTAGCGTTTTCTGTCAAGCGCACGGGTTTGTTGCTCCTATTTCCATTGATACTCTTTGGGTAGTGGTATTTGACAGAGAGCGTATTAGAAACGTAACTGTAGTCAAAATACAAGGTAATTTCAGCATAAAAGGGAAAAATGTCAGTCATAAAGTGAATAAGGATAAAATATATAACCTTTTTTTATAGAACATAGGAAGCTTATATAAAGCTTGTAGTATAATGCAGGGGTGGCTAATTCACCCCTTATAATGAATGGGAATTGATTGAATAGTCAGAAATAGAAAATATTCAAATGTTCTATTCCGATGGGTAACTGCCAATGAAACCAAGATTAAGATCTTCCAACAGTTCAAGATCCACTTTTGGGTTTGGTACATAGCCAAAGAAGCATCCATCTTTAGTTTAGTTGGTTTCATTTTGATGTTGGTGTAACTGGCCCCAGTTAGTTGTATCAGGTTCAGATGATTACAATGACATATCAAGTTCATTTTTAAGGTTTGTCGAAATTCCATTCAATAAACCTTCCCTGTAAGTATCGTGCAACCTCCGTTTTCTTTATTAGAAATAGGACAGAGCTGGATGAAATATTTGAGTTATTTCAGCTTCCAAATGACAGGAAGCAGCAAGGCTCGAAGAATTTAGGAAGAAAATTCAAGAGAAAGTGAAGGAGGAGCCGACAATGGCTCAGTGGGCAGAAGTTGCAGGGATGAGTAAAATGCGTTTGGAGGAGAAGCTGAGAAGAGCCAGAGAATGCAGGGAGAGGATCTCACACATCTACAAAAGGCTTGTCATCACCATCGCCACTCTATATCAGGGGAAAGGGTTAAGCATGCAAGATTTAGTGCAGGAGGGACGCATAGGCCTTCTTCGTGGTGCTGAAAAATTCGATCCTAGCAAAGGCTGCAAGCTCTCCACCTATGTCTATTGGTGGATCAAGCAAGCAATCATGAAGGCTGTGGCAACGAAGACCAGAATCATCCGTTTGCCGGTGCGTTGTAAATGGCGCCTTGGTTTGGTCACATAACCACCAAAACCAACATCAATTTTTGTTTTTTAGTCTATTGATGAATTAGTCTATTGAAACTTGGCATACGTTTTTTCCAAGTTTCTGTTTTGGGCAAGGCCTAATGCTGCAACCTGTTAAATGTGTGCTTAGTTTCTCATGTGTAGGGAAACATGCAAGGTGCATTGGCCAAGATCGCAGATGCAAACAACAACCTGAGAAGCCAATTAGGGCGATGGCCCACCCATGATGAAATTGCAGAAATGGTCGATGTCAGCGTTTCACATGTCCAGCTTGTGTGTGAGAGAACTAGACCCCTAATCTCCATTGATCAACCACTGGCCAACCACAGAAGCATCACACTAAAGGTTTTTTCCGCATTCCGATCTTCTTTCACTAACTTATGGCAATTGATGAATCCAACAAATGGACTATTTTGACATGCAACTCTGCAATCATAGTGCTTGGTCTGTTGCCTCATCTTTGCATGCTATGAATACCCATTTGACAATACCCACTGGTCACATTGAAGAAGGACAGAGACAAGCAATAAGAATCAGTTTTCATGGCCGCAAAGTGATCAGGGCAGATGGATTTCGGGCAGAAAGCCCATATCATTCCTTAGGTTGCAGGCAGAAGAGGTCCTGTGTGAAGAAATGGAAATTTGATGTGCTAATGCCATATAAGATATCTCCATGCCTTGAATTGGAATGATTAGACGATTGATCACATCTATATGGGATTATTTATTTTTGCAGGAAATAATAGAAGGGCCAGAAGAAACAAGACCACAGGAAATGGTGGCCAGGAAACACATGAAGGAAGAGATGAATAGACTACTAAAGACACTGAGTGGGAGAGAAGAAATCATCCTGCGGTTGTACTTTGGACTCAATGGAGAAACTGCTCGTTCCTTCCAGGAGATTGGGAGGCTCCTCCACCTCTCTCGAGAGCGAGTTCGTCAGATCCAATGCCTTGCACTAACGAAACTCCGTGAGGCAGCATCCATTAATTCTTTTCTAATGTACATGTAGCCACTTTACCATTTCACAACAAAAGAAGAAGGAATAGAATAATCTCTCTATTCTTCACTCTAGTCCTGCTGAAAGTTTGTAATCATGATTTTTGTTACCCAATTGCTGTTAAGAGTATATTTCGCGATGTTTCCAACTAGACCATATGTTAAACCAATCAAGCATCTAGGTCTGATCTAACCAGTTCAATCATTCCAGTTCAACTGGTTTGATCAGATTAAAAAGTATTTTATATAAAAAATTGAATAACAGTAAAATATATAATAACAAAATGTGGATATAAAGAATCAAACTGCAAATCATGATCTAGAAAGGTAGCCCTTTCCCACTTGGTTACATCCCTTGGGGCCAGTGCAAACAAAATAAATCTCAAAATATAAAACAAGTGATTCATTAGACTGAAGTCACTGAACTGAACCTCGTTTGGTTTCGGATTGGACCGATCGTATTCATCAATCCAGTCTAATTCTGATAACATTGAAAATTTGCGGTGGTTTTGATTAGGCGCTAGGGATCTCAACCAACATGGTGCATCTAGTAAATCAAGATAAGACTCCATGAGGCTCACCATGTGTGTTTTAGAAGACTGAATTATGGAAGTAAAATGACCCATGTTGATGGATGATCAAGATCTTGTTTGTTCATGCAAGGTCAGCATGTTGAAATAAATGATTCTTCAATCTATCTAGGAACTAAATCTACAGCCTTAGCATTCCCCAACTAAAATAGTTCACAGAAAACAAAAAGACTTGTCCAGGAGAGACTCTTAGGCCTTCCCCCAGCTAATGGCTAAAACCCTTTATAAACACACTCTCTCATCTAGGGGTGGAAATTGGGTCAGGTCAATTTTTGACTTGTTAGGTTATGTTGGGTTAAAAGATGCAACTCGATTTAAAAATAGAATGAGGGTTAAGTTAACATGATTGTAACCCAACTAACTTGATCCTACCCATTTTAATAACTTAATTATAAAAATATATACATTTAATCTTTGATTTACTATCTATTATTTCAAATAAAATTATAAACTCACCTCTAATTATTTTAAATATGAATCCAATTTTAAAACCAAATACTATTTTTACTTTTTTCCTTTGAAAGTCATATCACCTTAAACTTTCTTTTAATACATTAATTATTATATATTTATTTTTAAGATTAATATCTCAAAATTTATTCTTTGTAAGTAGATTTAGTATAATTATTCAGTATTTGAAATAGATCAAAATGTGTATATATAAGAGATAAACCTAAATTGTTGAACTAAAGTTAACTGAAATTTTAAAAGTTTAGGTAAGGGTTAAGTTAACCTTAACATAACCTGATCTACAAATAAGGCGAGGTTAAAGTTTCTACAGATGGAATTGAGGTTAGGATGGCTTTGCACCCTTACTCTCATCATATCAAATGGAAACTCTCAGTTTGAGGGAAAAGAAGGATAAAAGACCCCATGTGGAAAAAGAAAGATATATTCTTTTTTGGACTAATGTAATATTTAACTACTCATAACTAACATATTTTTTCACATTATTATTTTTCTCTATTTTAAAAAAAATATATTTATTTTGTACTTATTATTGTCTACCCTTTTCCACCTCTTTTTCATTTTCCTCATCTTTTTCATATCTATTTCCTCAAACCAATCACACACCTCTTTTCCTTTTCGTCATCTTTTTCATATCTTTTTCCTCAAACCAAACACACTCAAGGTAAAACAGGTCTTTATCAAAATAGGCGTGCAGAAATGTTCATGACATAGGTGGAATTCAACTTTATTGCAGGCAGTAAAAGAAAATGATGTAAACAAAAGCAAAAAGATGTTGTTGGCCAGCAGGTGAGTCCAGTGAGACGAAGAACTACCTTCGAGATTGAAGGTTGGAATTGCTGGGAGGATTCATCCACCTGGGAACTAGGTGATCTGGAAAGTGAGACCAAGCAAGTACACGTTTGCCGTTTCTTGTGTTTGGCACACAAGATACATTTCTTCCTCTTTCTGCGCGTGAATCCTTATGTTGAGATGGGATAGGAAATTGAGTAGCTGGTTTTATGAGGTGGGAATGACAGAGAAGCTCGCATTGAGGACTTCAATTGCAAAATCAAGCCTAATCTCTACCATTCTACGTGTTTTGGCGTTAGGTTATGTTTGATCCACCTTATTTTTTGTACCTATGATTTATTTCTTTAAATCAGTCCTATAAAGCTTGAAAAAACGGCTGATAAGTGAATTTTTTATGACAAGCCGTAAACATTCCTCAAATCAAATAAAATAGTTAGCCTTCACTGTTTTTGTTCCTTGGTCAGCAAGATTTCTGAGAGAAAATATAGATAAACAAGGAAGGTCACTGAAAGGAAGGTTTACAAGGATTTGATTCTGCAATGACTGTAATGTGGATCGGGTATAACAAAAATCCAACCAAAGTAGGGCTTGTCTTTTCATCTTCTACTTGCATCGCCCCTTTTTTTGACTTGCATTCTTGTCCCTTTTCCATGTTATGGAAATGATTGGATCTAACAGTTAAGATCTATAAACACACGCAGGTAATCACGCCCGGAGGACATACTTTACAGATGCAATTAGCATTGAATGTGCTAGACATCAGATGGAAGCTTGTACTCAAGCATCTCCTTTAGGCCAAGTCGAATAGAGGGGCCCATTGATGAGCATATGTGTGCAGTCTTCCAATACACTCCTTTCGACGCACCCGAAGGTTTGTTTGCTTCAATAGATCTCTGCAAGACCCCAAAACAAAAGGAGTCGAAGGTTGTTAGTGAATGCATTTCAAATTGGTTGAAATAAATCAAGTAAATATGATTGTGAGGGCAGAATGCATACAATGACAGCAACCAAGTTGATAAGAAGATCAATGTTAGAGAAGCTTGTCTTTCCAAAAGGAACATGAACTATCCCAGTCTTGTCTACTCTGTACTCAACCTTTCCTTTCTTGAATTCTCCTATAGCCTGAAATGACAGACATTGTTGAGTCAACTGTCAGATCCGTCTCCATTTAATTCGTTTTTTTTTTTTTTTGCACTTTTTCTCTTTTCCCTTTTTACATAAAAACTTTTGTTCTCAACTTTGTCAATTAAGTGCAAGCAGGGGTTAGATTGATTTGAGACTGCATTCAGTAAACTGGTCTACCCTGGCTCACAAAAATGATAAAACAGAATTTGAAACCACATAATTTGAACTTTTCACACATGCAAACATGCCTGCCATTTTATAGTAAGCCACCTTCAAAGTGGAGTATCTTCACTAGCGTTCAAGCACCCCTAAAAGTGCTGCTTGTAAAGATGCATGCTCCCTCATTTATCAGATTCTCACAATCAAAATCTTAGCCCTCATTCTGATTTATCTTAATTTACTTAAGGGAACCCTCAAATTGATCATTAATTTCTAAAAGTGAAAGTCTAGCTTAACCAAAATGTTGACAAATTAAACCCACCTTTCCTCATTACTAGCAATAGACTAATGGTTAGAAGTGCTATCTGCAATTCTCAGGAAAGCAGTTTTATGATTATAACTTAGAAGCAAGTAAAAGACATCTGATTCAAGCCAGCAATAAGTGGCAACTAAGAAAACGCCAAACCAGAACCAGCTCCCAAGAGATATTAACATACCTGAGATAAATCAGCTGCAACCGTGCCAGCTTTAGGATTTGGCATAAGTCCCCTAGGTCCCAAGATCTTTCCCAGACTAGCAACCTGAAAGGACACAAAGGGATTTCAAATATCATCACCATCATCAATATCATCAATATCATCAACATCATCAAGCTTGAAACCTTCCATTCAGGCAGAGGTAAGGCCAACAAAATATAACAACCAAATTGATAATTAACGTGAACTCCAACAACCCTACAATTGATCTTATCAGGGTTGATCCATTAAAAATCTATTGAGACAAGAAAAGGAAGAAGGGTAAGGAGGATCACAAAGAGAGTAAAATTTCTTTAGAAAATGAAGAAGATAAGGATTCCTAGGCAAAAGGAAAAATTTTAAAATAACAATAAAAACATGTAACACCAAACCTTGGGCATCATATCAGGGGAAGCAATCAGTTTATCAAACTCCATAAATCCTCCCCTTATCTGTTCTATCAATTCCTCTCCACCAACCAAATCAGCTCCAGCATTTTTCGCTTCATCAACCTTCTCACCTGCAGAAATTCAAGGCTATATGGTTATGAGAATCAGGAATCTATAATCATATCACACCACAGAAAATCAAGGACACTGCTTTGCACAGCTTACAGATGTAGAAATAATGGGCAATTAGGTAGGCCAATATGCCAGCTTTGCACAGACAATGCTAGCCTAATTTTTTACATTCCATTTGATTTGTTAGCTTGCACATTTAAAAGCCCAAAGCACAACAGTTCAAATCACAACCTCAAAATGAGGAAACACCCACCCAAAAAAATTCTTGACAAAAAACCTTCAAAGGCTCAAAAAAGACTCAGTGGTTAAATAATAACACAGAGAAAGATTAAAACAGCATCAACAAAAAAAGATAGGAAGGCAAGATAAACAACAAGAATCACATTATCAACTGCTTAAATATCTAGCCTCTGCCAAAACAAATAGATAGTTCTATCATAAGTAGGTTGTTTGCAGTTTTGGCTCATGCTACCACCTTCACAAGGACATCAATAATGGACTAAAACTTATGACTCACAGATGGGACAAACTATTTTTAAGGTAAGCCAAGGTGCAAAAATCATGCCAGTAGGAATTAGGCTAAGCTCTCATCATTTACCCTTAGGCTCGAATGATCAAGATTAAATGGAGAAAAATTTAGATCTAATATTAACTTCAAAATATGAAACATCTGCTCAGTCAATCCCACTGTTTCCAACTATGGAATTTATGACTTGCGAAATAAATAACTAAACCAAATATCAACAAAAAAAAAATGCCATAACACAATGGCCCCATTTCCAGCACCTTCAAAATTGGTTCATAAACATTAATAAAACAAATCAACAAGAACACCAGTTTGACATCAATCTATGATCCACACTGCATAGCAGCTCAGGGTTGCATCTGGATAGGTGTCACCACTTCCTTGCCCTCATTTGGCAGAACAAGCTCAGTACCATGCATGGTCTCATCATTTGTCTAACTTGCCCATAACACTCAATTAAGACCTGGAGAATGATGATGAGGAAATTCCACCACTCCACAAGGTTGATAGCTATAAGAATCTCAGTGGGGCCTCAGGTCACTCCGATCACCCATCAAATGTACTGCCTGCTGGCATACAATGAAAAAACCAATCCTTAATGTACTTATGTACCAAAGTTTCAATGCTTCAGTCAGCAAATCTATAGTTTTCAGTGCTAAGGTCTATAAATTCCATGTCAATAGTTCTACTTCTTTGAAATTTGTAGGTGGACAACAAGGAAATGATGGCATGATCCAAAGTGATCACATCGTAATGTGTTTTTCTCTAACCCATCGCTCGGAATTTTCTCCACTAATTCAGAAAATTTGATTACACATTTGAATGGCAGTATTCCAACAGGAAAAAGAAAATGCCATTGAAACCATGAACAGGGAGAAGCACATTTTGCAGACTCATGTTCTTCTAAATATGGGGAAGATAAAAACTCACTGAATTATCATTCCCAAGATTCAAATGATATATAATTCATCGAAAGCTCTCATTTCATCAAACATGGACAATGGATTGACCACACATAAAAGGAGCTTCACCTTAGCAAATGGATCCCACTCTCGGTAGAAACCATACAAACCACCATAGAAACATATTTGAAAGAAATGGAAGAATACTGACCTTGTGTAAGAACAGCAACTTTCACAGCCTGGCCTGTTCCTTTGGGAAGATTCACCTAACACCAAATTAAGACACATATCAATCAAGAAAATACTACAATCTTTAAAACTCAAAACAACCAAAAACAGCGAAAACCTCTTACCGTCGCCCTCAGCTGCTGATCATTGTATTTGGGATTGATGTTGAGTCGGAAATGGGCCTCAGCAGTCTCCGCAAACTTCACGCTCGCCATTTGCTTCATAAGTGAAACGGCAGTCGGCAGATCATACTCCTTCTTCCTCTCCCTCAGTTTCTGAACTTCCAAGAACCGCTTCGACCGCGTCTGCAACGAAAACCCAAGAAACAACGGAAAAAATTTTGAATTTTGCCAAAAAATCCACAGACGACACAGCGGGTAAAACCAAGCCAAGAAAAAATTACTCTGTCTCTCTTGTATGGTAAAGCGGCTTTCCCAGTTTTGGGTTTGGGGGCGGCTTCGGGCGCGGCGTCTGTGGCTTCTTCCTCTTCTTGCTCGACGACGGCCGCCTCAGCTCCTGCGGCGGCAGCGGCAAGAGCAGCTGCGGCGGAGGATAATGGAGTGGGTTGAAGAGCGAGCGTGCATTGCCTTGATGCGCGGGTGTGGAGGAGGAGTGGGAAGAGGGAGATTGTGCGGAGAGAAGGTGAAATGGAATTGGGTTTGGGGTTTTGGAGATGAAGAGAGGAGGAATTTGTGATGGAAGATGGAGAGAGTAGAGAAGTTGAAGTTGCAGTTGCAGCTGCAGCAGCGGCTGCCATTTTTCTCGGTATCTTTTCTTTCTTTTCTGGTTTTTCACTGCTGCTCCGTGCAGGATTTCTAGGGAAGCAGAGAGTGGGGGAGAGGTGTCCAGCGCGGCAGATAAGAGTCCAGTTAATACGGATTTATAAATGGGTGCCTGGTTTTTAGAAATTGAATATAGGTCATTGCCCTCTTTTATACAGATTTATAAATAGACACCTATGTTTTAAAGCTTGAATATAGCTCCTTGCTGTCTTTTATATGGATTTACAAATAGACATCTGTACTTTAGAAATTCATTATACCTCCTTGCCCTTATTTATATGAATTTACAAATAGGAACTTCTGTTTTAAAAATTGAAGATATAGCTCCTTCCTCTCTTTTATACTGATTTACAAATAGACACCCCACATATTCGAAATTGAATACATAGTTCCTTGTACCCTTTTATACGAATTGGCAAATAGACATCTATGTTTTAGAAAATAGATATAGTCCCTTCATCTCTTTTGGTATTTTGCATAAAATTTTATACAAATATAGATAAACATAAGTGCTTTTCACATAATTCTAAAATATAACTAAATATTTCCTATAAAAATAGATAGCCTCAGCTTTCAATATTATTTAAGATGATAATATTTATCTATGTTCAATAATGTTAGTTCAAATGGAATTTGTATGCCCTTCTTAGTTTAGATGCATCCTTCATGAACTTAAAAGTTTACAATTCATTCACGTCCTACTTTTACACAACTAGCTAAAATTATAGTTTTATCCTCACTTACAATAGCGTTTATATTAAAAATATATGAAGTTATTCTTCAAAAGACAATTTCATGAATAATTTTCTCTTGCATGAGGGATAATTTTTGGGGTTATTTACAAATATACTTACAACATTTGATATATATTACAAATATATCTCAATGTTTGAAAATAACAAATATACTCACATTATTTAACTTACGTTGCAAATATACTCATACCATTAAGATTTTATCTCAATCTAGTTTAAAATTTTTCAAAATGCCTACAAAGCACTCATCTTCTTGCCCAAAATAATAAGTATACCCATACTCCATCTTATGCATATAGATGTTATTCCCATACGGTACTCCAATCAATTCGTCCCCACTGGATTAATTGCGGTCTTGAAAGGATTGCTCTGCAGCTTAGTTACCGAGTAGCTACCAAGTGCTGAGAAGACGTGGTGAGGAAGATGTTTAAGAAGACGATGAAAAGCAAGACCATGGTAGCGAGATCGGGGATGGTTGATGAGATTTGCTAGTAGGTACCTCTCATTCTTCCATTAGTCCTATAAGTGTAGAAAGATTACAAAACTAATTTACATTTACAAAGTTGTAGGATTTTCAATTTCTTTAAATATCATTAGGATTTTTAATGTGAAGTCATTGGAATTTTATGATTTATTATTATTGGGATTCTCTATTTTTATCGTAGTTTCGTTTTCTCTATTTTTACGGCATTCCAGTAAAAAGCTATCTCACTCTTGTAATTCCAATGTTCTTCCAACTAACATCGTCCACTATCCGTTTTTCATGTATCGCTGCGTTTTCTTGATTGAGCAAGTATTCTTGCTGGTGTTATCGCACCTAGAATATCGGATTTTGGGAAAGGAAGAAAGGGGTTGTGCGTATGCTTGCAATTTTGGGAAAAAGATTAGATGAAAGCATTTTGGATATTTTCAAAAAATTTAAATAGATTAAGACTGAACTTTAATGACATGAGTATATTTGTAATATAAGCCAAATGATGTAAGTATATTTATGATTTTTCAAACATCAAGGGCATTTTTGCAAAATATCAAAGGTTGTAAATTTATTTGCAAATAATTCTAATTTTTATAAGTACTCCTAAGTTTTAATCAAATTGCACCTTGTGTGACATAACTTTGTTTTTTACAAGCATACTCGTGAGGTTTACTTGTTTTTTATACACATCCTTAATGTAATTGTCTATTAAAATCTATTGTCTGCAATAGAAAAAAGTGATATTAAAATTTTTAAATGCTGAAAATGGCCCCGGGGGGCTAAAAAGGATACTTTTACTTTGATGAGAGTGATGCAATTTAAAATGAAAGTAATAACATTTTTATATTGAACATTTAAAATCTTCACTAAATGTGTTGTATAGCCCACTGAAAAGGTATTTTTGTTATTTAAGATTTTTAACTCCAATTTTTAATGTCATAGTTAATGGTTTTTTATGGGCCATGACATTAAAAAGTATATGAGAGAGACGAAGAAAACTTTGAGAGTATATTTAAAAAGAGCAATGTTACACAGAGGTGCAATTTGATAGAAACTCAAGGATGCCTATGAAAATTACTCCTCTCACAAGTAGTGTAGAAATGGTAACTAGTCACTATAAATAATGGGATTGTATTTGGGGAGAAGTACATTGTTCATGCTTATGTGAAAAGAGTAGTAGCATATTTCAGAGGCCTTTCTTCTTATTAATCTTTGGCTGAGGCTCCACTACTGATGATTTAAATTCTGTTTGAAAGGTAGATTTTGTGCTTAATCTTTTTCATCTTGAATATATGTTAGCAATCTATTAGGTTGATGGTTTGCATATGTATTTTTTAAGAGCTATACCAATCTTAAAACTAAGAAGATTGGATAAAGATTAGAAATTTTCAAAAAACTTTATTTAAGCTAAATCTGTTGAGCCAATGGTTTGTATGTACATTTGAAAGACTCAAATTGTAATGGTATTGAAATCAAGAAAATCAGAAGAAGAGAGATTTCCTACATCCAAATTTCTAACTAAAATCTGTTGAGGCAATGGTTTACAAGTATATTTGAAAGAGCTAGGTTATAATGGTCCTCTAGATTCCAAGTTTGATTATTGTAATGGTTTTAAAATCAAGAACATTAGATGAAGAATAAAGATTTTCCCAAAATATGTTGGATTAGTGATTTGCCAAAAATATCAAATGAAGAGTAGAGATTTCCCATATTCAAATTTTAACTAAAATTTCTCGAGTCAATGGTTTACAAGTATATTTGAAAGACTTAGACTATAATGGTTTTGAAACTAAGAACATTAAACAAAGAATAGAGATTTTCTAGATGACAAAGTTTGTTGAAAATCTGTTGGGTCGATGATTTGTATGTATATCTAGAAAACTCACATTGTGATGGTTTTTGAAATCAATAATATTAGATGAAGAATAAAGATTTTCCATATTTGAAGTTCTACCTGGACATGTTGGATCAATGATTTACCAAAAACATCAAATGAAGAATAGAGATTTTCCATATTCAAAGAGATCATAATGTTGTGATATTTTTATTTTTGTATTTAGGTTCCTACAATTGAGAAGAATCCACTTGAGGTGAAAGATCCCATGAGCCATTTTATGAAATTAATTTCGACTTATATAGGGAATCTAAAAAATTGCACATACGTACAGTGATAAATATTAAAAAAATAGTCATTTCTATTGTCTTTGTTATGAAACATAGGAATCTGTGCGAAAGCTATTACAAAAACAACAATAAACTGTAAAAAAACTGAAGTATTTTAAGTTCTTTATATTTTTATAATGATTGTGTTAGTTTAGGGTGTATTCAATAATCAAGAAAAACTAATGGTGTACAACTTTTTTAACTTTGTCTACCCCCCTTTTTTTTTACATTTTTATGTGATTTAACATCTCAACTACTCTTTTTTATTATTATGTCTATATTTTTACATCTTTTGCACAAAAGCTAACCTATTTTGTACTTATTTATTTTGTTTTTAATTATTAGCCTTTATTTTATCACATTAATAACTTTTTCTTCACTTGTCACATCTTTTTCTTTTTACATCTTGAATTGTTTTTATATTTTTTATATTTAGGTTCTCATAATTGAGGAAAATCTATTTAAGGTGAAAGATCCAATAAGCTATTTTATATAATTAATTTCAAATGTTGAAAAATAATTGTCTCTGCATGTAATCACTACAGTAAAAACTCCACGTAGTGATGATTTTTAAAAGTTGAAAAAACGTCAGTATAAAAATATTATTTCTTGTGGTTTTAAGTTCATTACAGAAAATGTAACATATTTTATTAGTTGCGCAAAATCATCAAAATAGTTCAACATATATCAATGATTTTAGGTAGCAGTTGGAATGATTCAATATACTATAATAGTTTTTATAAATTAGCATTATTATGATGATTTATGTAATTAAAATTAACAAAATATTACTACAATATCAAAATTTAGTAATGGAACATTACTATAGTACCAAAATTTAGTAACAGAACATAAATAACATTAGTAACATAGTATGTTTATAGCAACGATTTATTAAAATCGTCAATAAAATTATTTTTTTAATAATTTTTAATTATTATGAGTGAAAATACTAATGACACTTCTTTGACCAGTATTAAAATAGTCACTTAATATATTATTACTAATAAATATCTAATGTGTAAGTAAAAATATAATATATGTCATAATGTCTATTAGTTAGAGTTTAATTTTAAATTATTTCAAAATATATTGAATTAATTAAAATAATTAATTATAAATTTGAATTTATTTGATATGGATCATTTTTTAATATAAAAATTAAAATTTTCAAATACAACTATATGGTTTTAATGATATCTTCTAACATCGTTAACAAATGTTTTTCAAGGATGTCAATATCATTAATAGACGTTACTATAAATTACTAATTTTTAATGGCTAACTAGCTTATATTGCCAATTTTAATTTTGAACAATCTACCTTACTTTTTCAGAAACCATCATTTGTGGCAAGTTTTTCACATCGATGTTATTATAAATTTACAACCATATTCACATCCATGCTATTACAAATTAATTGATTTTAAGTTTAAATCTCCATTGGAGATTTGATCTATATCATAGATTTGATATGTGTTAAGAATTTAATTTTTTTATAGTGTATAAAACTAATATATCCTTTTTATTTAATTATAAAGAATTGATATTAAATTGAAATAAAAATCGTATAATAATATGCAATTATGCAAGCCTAAACATGAAAAAATCATCATTTTATGTTTTTATTTACTTATTCAGTTTAAACAGGCCATCGATGTTTTATCTTCTTAGTATATTATATATAAAATAAATAAAAATTATAAGCTTGGGTTTGATCTCAGTTAAACCCACTCTTTATCGATCTCTTTACCAAATCTACTATTCTTTCATATTTTTAGCGTCAATCTAATTCATTTAAAATTTTAAAAATTATTTTTTTGTTACAAAGAATCCATAAAAATATTTAGATGGGCCACAGAAAATAAAAAATAGAAGAAATTAAAGGTTTATTCAAAATTATCATATGAGCCACTTTTATGTAATTAAAATATTATTTTTATTTATCTAAAAATAAAAAATATATTTATATATAGATATGTATATCTAACATGTTTCCTAAAGAATTATAAAATGTTTCGAACAGTGAAAACATTCACTTTACAGTTTTATTTATTCATTACTTAATAGCCCCACTTTGCCAAAAATTATAGAGAAGCCCCTTAGTCTTGCAATATTACATGATATTTTATTTTTTTATCTAATGAAATTGTACTTTTTTCACCATTTAATTGAAACCATGGAATCATTTCCTATCAAAGATAGGAACATTTTGGGACCAGTATGATGAGGTCACTATGGTTCAATTTTGGTTCACCATGAACCATGAATGTTGCTAAATATGCAGTCGGACTTCTTCCAATATTGCCGATTGTGATATTCCATTGCCACATCTAGGCCAAATGCTTTCTCTTGAACATGATGGACGGTTCAGATTTTCCGTTTGACGGTCTCATCCATCCCAATAGCTAACAAAAACATACCCCGAACACCATTTGCCTTTCCCCCATACTCAAAACGGAATTCATCATCGTAGGCTGACTTTCGTAGTGATTAAATTCTGAAGAAAGGAAACCCAGAAATGCACTCATCGTTTCAGATCAATGGAAGCCTCTTAGCATTTCTCATTGTGACAATGCGACTAACAATCAGTGATGTCAATAGGCAATGCTCGATTATTCGAGATATAGTAGACAATAGATGTCGGGTGTTTATTTCCTCAACTGGAGCATTTGGAAAATGCAGATTATGGCCGTCTAGCTGCCTTCACACCAATGCCCCAGTAAGTCATCAAAACAGCCAGTGAGTTTTAGTATGTATGATGCCAATGGCAGAATTTCTGGAATAGGCAAAATTAGAAGCTCAGACCAAGTTGAAGCCCAAGTGCAGCATGAACAAGAAAGAGGGCCATGATACTGCTGCCTAAAATCCCATGGACATTCCGTAATCCTGGATTTCCCTGCAACAAAAGAAGGAAACGGGGATCATAATCATGAATTTCTGGGCCAACGTCAGAATCAAAGCTTCTGTATTCAAAACACTGTCTAAGATGAGTTTCAATGAACGCAATGACAAATGGCAAAGTCACTCTTCTTATCACTTATGTTTTGTGGTCCTCCAAGAAGTCCCTTTAACCTATCCTTAATCCAGGTCATCCTAGAGGGTTGGTTGGTTGCTCCAAATCATGAATTCCACCGGATTTTTGACCACTGGATGATGAAACATCATGACAGACTATTTGGTGCAGACAAACATGCAACTTCTCAGACATAGCACAGCTTTATATTCATATCCTCGAGATTCAGAAAGAAGATTGCACTTTTCAAGGCCATGTTATCTCATATGTAGATAAAGAGGCTTCAATCTGATAATTATCGATGTTATCTAGATCAGAAGGGGTTGAATCCATCCTAAAAATGCCCATTTAGGATGTCTGACCCTCAAACTGATTGCACGCCCAGGGAAAATCACAAACTAATGTGGGAATGAAACTCACTGTTTGACAATCTAGTTCATCTTATGTATAAGCAATGCCATAAATATTATTTACTAAATAAACAGGGCATGAAGTCATAACCATCTTACTAGAAGCTGATGAATAAACAGGAACAGAAATCAACAGAAATCAGTCAAGAGGGCAAAGTCCTTGGCATAAACAATAGCCAAAGCTAATGCTATGTCAAACATCCCAAGGAGTTGTCCATTAGATGGGCATTCCTTGTTCCCATAACTATCATGTTGTTGATGGCATCACGCAAACAATGACCAATCTAGTTAATCTGAAGTGAGAACTCTACATCATGCTCATGAATGAATTGCAAAAGATGCATGCAGGAATTCCATGATGAGTGATGGTTCCCGCCAACCTCTTCCCAGTGCTTGGATTTTAACTAGCAACCTACTCGGTGAGAGGATCACCATCCAACAAAGGGTGAGAACCACAGCATGCAAGATAAAAATTATCTGCAGATTTTCCACTTTTGACAAGTTCTTATGAAGTATCAGAGACCAGAATGCTGTTAGACAGCCTACAATCTTTACCTTTTCTGTAGATTGGATTTACACTGCCAAAGTTATATTCCACAAAGATCAAAATGAATCTTGGTTCTGTTCAAATTTTCAAATTTTTGGCTATATTGAAGATCCCAAGGATGTAGGAAGTAACAGAGAATGGCTTGATTACCTCAAAGAGAGAAGGAAGAATAGTCTGAATTGTCAAGAGAGCAAGACCGGCGAAACCCGTAACAGCATGAGAACTAGAAAAACAAGAAGGAAAAAAGTCAGTAGGAAGAGAAACAGATTCAAAAATAACACATTTATTAACCTTGTCATGCAATGGCTGTGGCTCTAATAAACCCCAAGATTCATGCTGAATAGCATCACCAGCCACACCTTCATTGGTTTGAACACCAAAAAAAATAGATTGGAGATTGAAATTTGTACATGCATTTTATACTTGTGCTCATGTACAGTAATTTTATTTTACCTTTCAATAAAGGGTATTACTCAAAGAAGTAAAACATGTCACATCATGAAATATACCCTTTTGCTTAAGTGGACAAAGCCCCTTCAAAAGAAGTATTTGCATGAAAATTCTTTGTTTTTTTCTCCCAATGCAAATGGCTAGTTCTGAAATCCAGAGTAAAAGGATTTGCTTGGGAACATCTCCATCTTATCAAATAGTACAGGATAGTGGTAATAGATAATAATGAGATCAAAAATCAAATTAAGAGGTCTATAGTTTTCACCTACCTCTCAAAGATCGGTTTATCAGAAGTGAGAAGAGCAGTTATTCCACCAGTAGCACCAAGAGCAAAGAAGAAAAACATGCCACCAAGTAGCTTAGGATGTAAGTCTTTTGCCTTTGCCTTCTCTTCCTAAACCAAGCAAAACTCAATGGACAAATTATTAGAGGAGAAATAATGGTTATTCATAAATCAAATATGCCTAGAAGATCCTAGGCAATAACATTTCTGCAATTCATCCAGCTGTGGTTTTGACCAATAAACAGAAAGTTCAATTAGTGACTAAGCTGAATCCATTTTGCAATTGGTGAGTAAGCTGACTCCTCTATATGCCGGGAATTGAGTAAAAAATTTGAAATGAAATTCATCCACATGATGCCCTCAAACATTGGACATGGATGGCCTGGGTTCAATCTCTGCCAACATTCCAAAATAAAATCAAGAGTAGTTGATTGTTACCAGTGAGAAAGTTGAATGACAATTGTTGAGAACCTTAATTATCTTTGAGATCCATTGAAAATTGAGAAGTAAACAGCTTACTGTATCATCAGAATATCGTATCCGAAAGCCTAAGTATGATCCATAGCCACCCATTGCAAAAAGCACAACCGCCTGCAAAAGTAGAGATGTTCAAAGAATCTTCAGCCGCTTGCATGACATTTGCAAACCTGCTATCCTGGAATAAGTAGCTTTATACAGCACAAAAGGAACTGATTGCCTGCGCTCAAGAGTAACACAAATATTAGTATCAAGTGTCAACAACTTTTCCCACCAGCATATGTCTAACAATTCAGCCCACTCCCCTCGTGGAATCAAGCGGCAACCAACAGTTTGACAGAACATGTGTGGTGGGTGAGCAGATCAGCATGAAATTGTAAGAAATGTGGTCCGAATGTTAGTTGGGAATTTCATCTTACTTTCTCCAACACAATTAGCTCCTTAATTATTGTTTTTCTTTACTTTTTTTTTTCATAGGAACATGGGAGCTTCTGCCATATCCTTTTTAGTCCTTTTTATTTTTCAAAGATTTTTGAGCAATAAAGGAAGAGATGGATGAAAAATTCATGAAAAGAGATAAATAGAAAGAAATTTACCATATTTCCAGGATGACCCCAATGCACAAGCCAATTTGGAAGGTTCCATGTCTTTACAAGTTCAACAAAAGGCTCAAAGGCATATGTCACAACCTCAGCTATTGAACGATATGTTCATGACAGTAGAAAAATTGGAAATGTCAGTTGCTAGTTGTTATGAGTACCAATGATAAGAAATCAAAACAAGAAATTATTTAAAAGATTGTTTTCATTGCTAATCCAAAATTGTTGAAGATCTCAGTAAACTTCTGTCAGATAACCGGCCTCATGGACCAGTTTATTTTTCGGATCATGATATAACATGAGCTAGTGAAACTATATATACAACAACCCTGCAGCAAAACAAGGACAGGTTTCCAGTTCAAGAACAAGGAACTATCTTTTCAGAATCTTGGCTAGAATAAAATGCCACCCAAGTTTTGAGTTATTTTTTTCTTTTGATCCCTCGGTCATCAAATTGAGAAATGTTTGATGAACAGATTTGAGAAAAGAGTGTATTGTGTTGGTTCTACTAATAAATCCATAGTTGGCTTCCCTCCATGCTATCATCATCACCCATCTAAAAATCATGGATGTTAGTATTCTGCTACCTCTTAGCCTAGGATCTAGATTCAAGAAGTACATTTGATAACTATCGTTTAATCATAAATGCAACCTGGTGGGCCTGCAGGAGTCGATTAGATTGGTTGATAGAGAGTCATTAAGCTATGGTAACGGATGGAAAGTACCTGAAAATAGCTTATCAACCCCTGTGCATTTTTCAATGACCATTTTGAACCTCAGATGGTCTACTAATCAATGCATAAACGTGACTTTAACAAGTGAAATTAGTAGATATAAGAAGGTAATTTGCCTAAACAATTCAAGAATACACTAACCTTTCTTTTAAGTTTGTGCATGTTTTAAAAGTATCTAACAAGCATAGGAAAAGCATCTAGTTAAGCCATTTTACAAACAAAGAGTTTGAGGTAGAAAAGTGGGGACAAAAATCAGAGAAAAGAATGTGATATAAAGAGTAATGATTGAAAATAAAGTGAATAAGTAATAAATAGATAAGACTTTCTGAATGAAGAGATCACATGTAGTGATTGAAAATACGGATAATAATAATAAAAAAAGATTGTTAAGGTAGATAAATGTCACGTAAGTTAAAAGAATGTAAGAAATGAATACAGATAAATCCTTAAATATACTTTCACATTTGTGCCTTAAATCTAATTACAAAATTACACAATTACACGACAATATTATGCATGGATCTTCAATGGAAATTTTTGGAAGATGCTAAAGAGTTAGGTAGATAGAAACCATTAGCCTCCTTATTTTCAGAGAATTGACAGCCATGAATACATTGGATGGCCTTAATCATTATCGTATAATGTTAAAATTCTGAAAACTTGCTATTTCAGCTCCCAAGTGATGGCCCAAAGACAGCTTACAAATATAACCCAACCCATGAATTAGAAATGGGCTAGTCCAAGCCCCAGGGAAGAAGCAGCCCTTTCTCTTGAAGAGCCCACTATTTCTGTAGAATCACAAAACAGTACTCGGAAAACTAAGGACTTTCATTTTACCTCCCGGCAGTGTAGCAGCAAACAGCAGAGATAGTGGAGCTATCGAGTACAACAGGGTCTCTCTCTTCACCTTCTTCTTCTCCACACACCCACTGCGGCCCACCTCCTTCAATCCACCCGACAAGCACCATGCATTTCCTACTCTTTCGATTCTTCTGCTTCTCCCACCGTGAAAGGATAAAGATGGGCTGGCAACATGGAGAAAAGCGCCTTGCATTGCTGCCATCGCCATCGCCGGAGGCAATCCGAGCAGCAAGCAAAGAGCGTGTCTCTATGTCTGGAGAACGCAAAGGATATTCAGGCGGATATCCTCCTTTTTATGTGAGGATGGCGGGCATGGAAGAGGCCAGAGAGAGGTAAAAGTTACAATACTCTGGCAGGAGGCATCGGATGATACACAGGCGAAAAGGTCTTTTTAGCGTAGGTGGTGTATAAGTGACCAAATTAGGCCGTAAGAGCCTGAGTTGTATGTTTATTTGGTTAAGCTTAAGATTGCGTACACCATGGATGGAATCCTTTCGTGCAAGTGCATCAATTGCTATGCGCTGCCCGAGCATTATTGGAAGCGCAGGAGCAGGATGGCGTGGGCAAAGGAAAGCCAACGGCCAAGAAGCCAAGAAGGGGATGAATGAGAAGGGGGGTCTCATCGCCTGGGTTACTCGGCCTTTAAAGTAGCTTGATAAGCTACTTTCCACTGTATTCAAAATTTCAAATTTACATGGTGAATCAGGTGGATAATGCCCGATGGGCCAAGAAATAATAATAAAATAAAGAGTGCTGTCCATTTTAGTTGTCCACCTACATTTGGCATCCTCAAAAGACAAACACAGCATAAACACTAGTTAATATACATCTGTTCAAAGAAATAACAACTTTCATGCCATTAATCCAATAAGAAACTTACATATGCTACTGCTACAGAAAATACATATCATTAGTTTTAAAATATAAATGTCTAATAAATCTAACAAGGCTGAAACACTTAATTTCTAATTGACTACTAAAATATATATGCAACCCCATACATCACAATTCATAATATAATATTTATGTTCTCAAATTAAAAGAAAAAGAAAATCGAAGAGGTGGTCAAAGCAGATATCAGATTATTTTAAATTTTGGCTTTCCCACTGCCCATCATCTGACTTCCAGGAATGCTTGATGTTAGGGATTTTGGCCACCTTTCGACGATCTTCCTCGTTTCCGTCTCCTGCCTCGAGTCTACCCACCAATTCCATGGGCATTTCTTCTAGATAGAGCTCTTGCAAAGTGGGCAAGTGCTCAATGCCTTGAGGAACCACCTTTAGCTCTCCGCAACGGATCAGATTTAACTCCTGTAGGGATGGCATTGCTCCTTTTTCTATTACTAACTGACTTAATTGTGTTAAATCCTCTAACCATAGTTCTCTGAGCTTAGGAAACCATCCTTCCTTAACCAGTAATTGCTGCCCATCATATGCCTTGTGAAGATCAAGCAACACCAGATTAGGCAATGCTTGGAGCGTCGAAAGAAAACCATCTCCTTCTTCTTCTCTCAACCCGGACCAATACAACCAAAGGATTGAAAGGTTGGAAAGTGAGCCAAGCCACTGAGGCAGCTTTCCCAAATGCCCTACCACTGTTAGTTTTTGAAGCAGAGGAGGCGGACTAGGAGACAGTGCTTCCAACTCAAGTCTTCCTTCCTCACTAGTTGCTACGATGTCCAGCCTAATAAGCTGTTTCATTTTTCTAATTGAGGCACACAATTCAACCCCGTCACTTGCCCTTACATTTGCAATTCCAAGATACCTGAGTTGGGTTAAGTTCCCAATCTGTTGAACTGTTTCCCCTTCCGCTTCAATAATTCCTAAAGACTGCAGATTTGATACATCACATAATTGAGAAGGAAACTTAATGTATTTCACGGGATCTAAACTTCCGCAAAAGAGATGGCGTAGCTTCTGTAGCCTGCCAATCCCATTGGGCAGCCTCTCTACCTTTGTCTTCCGAAGATCCAATGTTTGCAAATTTCTTAGCTTTTCCAAAGATTTTGGAAGTTCACTGATTCCTGTTTCTGCTAAGTTTATGTATCTGAGATTGAATAATTTAACAAGTTCATCGGGCACCCTATCAATTTGAGTCCCCTTCAGATCCAGCACCCTTAACAATCGAAAACTTGAAGCCAACTCATGCAATGAATCAAAAAATGGGGTATGCTTGTTGTTGAAAACAAGAATAGAACGAAGATGAGATGAACTCATACCAGCTGATTGAAGGATCTCCCTACTGTCATCATAGATTGATATGCAGCGGAATTTACAGAGTTGCCCTGCCTCTCGAGCATCGCACGTAAGGGAGAAGTCTTCATTACGAGACAAAGATATCGCTACCTCGCGCATCATATCATGCATTTTGCAAGCCTTCACCCTACCAAATGGATTGACCCCAGCAATTTGAAGCATGTTGCGATGGATGAGTTCATTCAAATACTCTGCTGCCACCTCCTCCATTGTCATTCCATCTCTCTCTTTCACAAAACCCTCTGCCACCCATAGCCTGATCAAGCGCGTGCGCTTGATGGGATAATCTTCTGGAAACATGCTACAATAGAGAAAACAATGCTTCAAGTAATATGGCAACTGATAGAAGCTAAGCAACAATATGTTATACAAGCCTTGAAACATTGGGTTGTTGCTCAGCTGCCAATTCAAACTATTGCATACATTATTCCATTCAACCATATTCTTTTCTTTCGTCAATAATAGACCTCCCATAGCAACAATTGCAATTGGCAGTCCTT
>JAYJMB010071154.1:0-23988 GCA_036873735.1 Pouteria campechiana | reverse complement strand
TATATTTAGGAATCAAATGTGTGCAAAAGATGAAGTATTAGGAGAATAAAATATGACATTTTGCATTCTCATCAATCAAACAATTAATGTGCATAATGGAAAAACTTTCTCCCAACAAAAAAATTCTTCTCCACTTTAATGAAATCTCAATAAAGACATTGCAAGGAAGAAATTAAAGTAGAAAGAAGCAAATTCCACCTAATTTCAAGAAGCTTCAAGTCCAACCTTGAACTACAACCTTGGAGATGGATGTGGAAGAGGAATGTGAAGAAGAGTAAGGGGTTTGGAAGATGAATGTTGAGTGGAGAGTGAAGGTTATGGATTTGAAAGATAAAAAAAAATGTGCTTAAAATGGATGGGAGGAGGCATGGGTTTTGGAGGAAAAGGAGGCTTGGATTGGGAGGAAGAAACATGGAGAGAAATTTTAAAATTAGCTAGGAACCAGCCTTGTTGCCCGCTTTTGAGTTGAAAGATCATCTGGGCACTGGTTCTACTAGATGCTTCACGCCATTTGCTTCTTCCAATGTAACATGGCTTTGATTCATGGTTCCTTGGAGTTCAAATAAACCTTTCCACTCTGCCAAGATAATAAACAATTCAAATTATGAAACAATTAAATCAACTAGTGCAACATTGACAACCTATGAATGAAACTAAGCTAATGCAGTTATTATGAATGGAATGCTTCAAATAATAATACAAAGTCCACACCTAATTCAAAGAAATTTAAATAAATAAATATTTAATGATTTTGGTTGCCTCCCAAGAAGTGCTTAGTTTATAGTCATTAGCCTGACTCTTTTCCTTCTCATTCTCCGTTCTTCAAGGGGATAATGTCTCCACTCTTGCTCTTGTGCTCAAAGTAATCTTCATGTGTTGGCCATTAACTTGAAATGTCCTTCCATCCTTCATCCCCAGCTCCACTGCTCCATGAGGAAAGACCTTGTTGACAATAAATGGTCTTGACCACCTCAATTTTAATTTTTTAGTAAACAACTTCAGTCTTGAATTGAGCAGCAACATCTATTGTCCTAGGTAGAATTCTTAGTTGACAAGGAGCTTGTCATGCCATCTTTTCATCTAGTCCTTATAAATGCTGGCATTTTCATAAGTTTGCTGATGGAACTCTTCTAACTCATTTAGCTAAAGCATCCATTTCTGTCTTGCAACTTCCAAATTCAAGTTCAACTTCCTCACTGTCCAGTAAGCCTTATGCTCCAATTCAACTGAGAGATGACAAGCTTTTCCAAACACCAACCGGTATGGAGACATGCCAATTGGTGTCTTAACTGTTGTGCGACAGGCCTAGACTGCATCGTCCAATCTCCTAGACCAGTCCTAATTCCAACCAACTATCTTCTCTAGTATTTGTTTGATCTCTCTGTTTGATACTTCTACTTGTCTGTTAGCTTGTGGATGATAGGTGAGTGCCACTTTATGTCTGACGCCATATTTGGAGAGGAGGTTGTTGAACAATTTGTTGCAAAAATGTAACCCCTAATCACTTATGATGGCTCGTGGTATCCTGAATCTTGTGAAGATGTTCTTCTGCAGAAACTTTAATGCCACTTTTACATAATTTGTTGCTATGGCTGCTGCTTCCACCCACTTTGAGACATAGTTGACATCTAGTAAAATGTAAGAATGGCCAAAAGAAATAAAAAATGGGCCCATAAAATCAATCCCCCAGACATCAAACATCTCCACTTTGAGGATATTCATCAACGGTAGCTCATGCCTTCTAGAAATTGTGCCCGTTCATTGGCAACGGTCACAAGCTTTCACAAACTTGTAACTATCCTTGAAGAGTGAAGACCAATAAAAGCCTGACTGAAGGACTTTTGCTACTGTCTTATTGGCACTATGATGGCCTCCATATAGAGATGAATGACAACTTTGAAAAATCTGGCATTTCTTCTTCAGGAACGCATCTCCGAATAATTTGATCAACACATCTATTGAACAAGAATGGATCATCCCATAGATAAGCTTTGCTATCATGCAAGAATTTCTCCTTTCACTACCTAGTGATGTCTGGAAGAAAAGTTCCACATATAATGTAGTTCACAAAATTAGCAAACCACAGACACTTCCCAATTAATACAAAAAGTTGCTTATTTGAAAATTTCTTAGGGATGGACTATTCCTCTCTTAGGTGTTCTAGCTTGGACAGATGATCAGCCACTACGGTCTTGTAACAAGTATAAAATGAGGAGAAAAACAAAAAATGGAACAACATGAGGATATTTATCATTTTTTGGAATGAATTAAACATTTTTCATTTTTTATTGATTGTCCTCAATAGATTACACTTACTATGTACATTAGAAAATTGTATGTTTACATCCTAGACCACAAGTGGTTCTAATTACATCTCCACAATGGCAGAAAACCCTTAATTAAAAGGAAAAGTATAATGCATCTTAGAAACCCAAAAATAAAACACTCTCTTTCAAAATAGATGTGTGCTATCTTTGGGATCGCCGATCATATTATGATGACTTGATATTTAGGAGATCACCTCAAGTCAATGGCTCTAGACTGAGTTGCTAGACATTAGTTCAACCTAGAAAATGGGTGTTTTGATCTTGTTTTGTCCTAGGTGGAATCAAGACCGGGTAATTTATGATGTTTAGACTATAAGAAACCATAGAGATAGTAGGTGTTTTGTGACCTAATTGGCATTTCCCGGAAGGACTCAAAACTAGGTGATCTTTATTGTGTTTAGACCTGAAAGAGATCAGAAGAAAATAGGTGCCTTAGGTTTGGTTTAACTTTCTCACATTGCCCATGAGAAGCTTAGGAAGAGTGGGTCAGGTTGACTGAATTTAGCTCAGCTATCTCAATTATCCATGAGAAGCTTAGGAAGAGTGAGATAGCTCAACTCTCTCAATTGACCCATGAGAAGCTTAGAAAAAGTGGGACCAGGATGATTGGATTTAGCTTGGCTCTCTCAAATACCCATGAGAAGCTTAGGAAGAGTGGGACCAGGATGACTGGATTTGGCTTAGCTTTCTCAATTACCCATGAGAAGCTTAGGATGAGTGGGATAGCTCAGCTCTCTCAATTGACCCATGAGAAGTTTAGGAAAAGTGGGACTAGGATGACTAGATTTGGCTAGGCTCTCTCAATTACCCATGAGAAGCTTAGGAAGAGTCGGCCAGGTTGACTAGATTTGAATGTTTTGATGAATGATATCTGCTAAAGTTTAACTCAGTTAGCCATGAATTAGTGAGCCATGACTCAGTGACTAGGTCCTAAACTTAGGATTTTGAATGAATTGAGAGGTGGTGTTTGCTAAGATTTAACTTGGTGAGTCATGACTCAGTGACACGGTGAGTCATGACTTGGTCTTGGACTTAGGCTTTTGGATGAGTTGATGAGTGGTGTTTGCTAAAGTTTGACTCCATAAGTTGATCCTATACTTAGGCTTTTGGATGAGTTGATGAGTGGTGTTTTTCCAATATCCCGTGGAAAACTAAAAGTGGGTGATCTCTGTTGTTTATACTATGAGAGATCAAATATCTAGGTTACATGAATTAAGCCTAATTACACTTTGAGTTAATTAAGCTTAATCATGGTTAGAACTAATGATAGTAATTAGTGCTAAATGATAGTTCTTAATTAATCTAAGATAATGTCATTAATTCCCTAATTTACGGGGCAATTACATAGTTTAATCAACGTTTAAACAGGTTTTAATATGTTTAAAATGTCTAATCCCGCATTGTTCTATTGTCCGTTAGCCATATGGGACTCACCATTACCACAACATGGGTGGGACCCATGTGTGTAACATGGCGGGGCCATGGCAGAGTGCTCTCAGGCACTAGAGAAATTACTAGTGGCTAAAGGCCACTAGTGTCAAGTGAGGCACCTGCCTCTTGAAGACTCCTCAAGCTCCTCCAAATTCTATCTCTTAAAATTCTTCTTTTTCTTAAGAAAAGAGAGGGGTATTTATAGGCTTAAGGTCCTCTAAGGGTAAATTAGGAATATCAGCTTCAACATGGGAGCATTCTTGGGATGACAGTTTCACTAGTGAGGGCATTTTTGGAAACTCCTTGAAAATGAGCCCAGCTTCACCATTTGGGGTATTTTGGGAATTCCTGGAAAATGGGTTCAGCTTTATCATTTGGGCAGTTTGGGAATTCCAACTTCACCATTGGGGCATTTTGGTTATGCCAGCTTCACCAATGGGGGCATCTCGGGAATTCTAGCTTCACCATTGGAGCATTTTGGGCATACCAGCTTCACTAATGGGGACATCTCGGGAATTCTAGCTTCACCATTGGGGCGTTTTGGGAAATTGGAACCTGACTCCCATGCCTTGGACATTTTTCATTTGCACTATTGGCCAATCTAAATATTTTAATTAATTTAATTAAAATATTCTTACTAGTGTGGATTTTAAAAAATTCAATTAATTACATGCATATTCAATATGGGTACCGTGAAATTAACTTATGTGAATGAGTTGATACACATATTAATTTCAACTTCCAAAAATATTTTGGATGATTATTCTCCTTTGTCTGCATGGCTGAAAGGTAGCCTTAGCGTCGCAACTCATAATGCTTATCCTTCATCTGCTCGGCACATCAACATGATTGCGCTTGCTGCCACTGCCTATCCTGTCTCCACACCACATTAGATGCATACCAACTTAGCAAAATGCGTTTTGTTGGCTACATGTTAATGAACTACCTTGGTTGCGCAGCATGTCAACCCATGCCATCTCCTCTACACACCGTGTGAGAGACTGTGAGAGACTATGAGAGATGTTTGCCTTGTCTAGTTGCACAGCACATCATCAGATGTATTGAGTTGCAGTCTGCTGGCTGCGCATGGTGAGATGTTGCCTCAACTCCTCGACTGCATGGCACATCACCACAAGGCGCATCACCATCTTCACCAACTTTTCACCTGCATGAGCAATGGCTAATTTCTCTTGGCTATGCATCAACTCATTTGTCTCAACTACATAGCCAAAAGCCTACCTGCATGACTCGAACTGGAGAATTTCTCTACCAACTTGAACTGAACTCCCTCTCCAGACTCGAACTGCCATTCGTGGCTTGCCAATGCATTGAAGTTGCTGAAGTGATCATCGTCGTGAGAGACACCAGTGGCGCCGGCATGATCCTGGCCAACACGGAAGCGAACAGAGAAGAGTTGGTGGCCAACGTACATCTTCTACTGGCAATGGGGTTGGGATGGAGATCCAGAGATGCCATCAAGGCCTACCCCTTCTCGGATAACATCATGTTCGGTAGGACCAAGGTCAGGATCCAGCTGTCACCAGTTGTCATCGCCTTCTCCTGTTCCGGTGGGTCTCAAGAATGCAAGCTGCCATTGCAGCTTCCTAGCTGCCAAGTGGAGCATGCCTAGATCCGCTGTCATTACTTGCCACCGATGACTGTCGGCCGTTGCCTCCCCGGTGAATCAGTCTTCTCCATCTCCAACTCTTGGAAGCATGGAATTGACTACCTCCATTTTTTAACAAAATGGGAACAAGACAACAGCTGCTGCCCCTTCTGCCACCGCCATCCGACCATCAGATGGTAGATCTGCTCCAGTCAGAAACTCAGCGACAACTTCTTGACCTCTGAAGACTTTTTTCCATGCCGGATCTTCACCCTTGTTCACCAAGGAATTTGGATAACATCATAAAAGCCCATTTGTTTTGGCCGTAAATTGCCGTTGCGATGCCGCCATCCGACCATCGGATGGCTGATTTGTGCCATCCAAAAAATTAGCCTTGCTCTTCAAACTCTGATGCTACCCTCATTGCATTGGGTCCTTGCTTTTGTTGGCCAAAAATTTCAAAAAGTCATTTAAAACCCATTATCATTCTTGCTTGTTGTCGGTGATGCAGCCGCTGACCAAGAACTATTGCTCCTCTGGCAAACCAGCCTGGCCTTCTGCCATCTCTGACTTCTGTGCCTCCTTCGTTCACCGAAAATGTTGAAAGAAGTTGTTGTTGCCGCCCCTTTGTTGCTGATGATGCTGCCATCGCTGGTCAGACATTACTCCAAGTCTGGTCGCTGATGTAATTAGAATCCTCCATATGATGCACTGGTCATATCACCGATCAACATCCCAGAAATTCATTGCTTCAAATCAAGGTCATGTGCAGTAATCTACCAATCAAAGCATATCCATCTATTGTCCTTATTTCTAACGGTAGGAGATAAATCCCTTCGATTGCACAGTGTGTCTGTCGAGCCTCGTTTCTCTCTGTTACAGGGCACATCAGCGCAAAACCCATTTCTCTCAATTGCACAGCACATCAACATGAGACCCACTTCTACTTGCCTTGGTTGCGTGGACCATAACAAAGCTTTCCTTGCTGCTATGTTTTCTGGTGGGCATTGATGCTCGCTGATTTTCTATCTGCAAAGCTCTTCCATGTGACCTAGTGGTTCTTTCTCCTTGCTGCTATTATCTTATGCGAACAGATAGAGGTGGAGGTTGAAGAGGGGTTTATAAGGTCGGTTGCTGACGCCAAAGAGGAAGGTGTGACTAAATGATGGCTTGGAATTTTTTTTATAGATTAACCTCAAAAATTAATCCTTAGAAGATGCTGCTAATTTCTGTCTAATGTTACACTTCTGATTTTTTGATGGGTTTTATCCCACCTCAACAGGTCTCATTTCCCTTTTTATTTTGGATCTCTATGTCAAACTCTTGTAATAGTAATATCCATCAGATCAGCCAAGGTTTCACATCCTTCTTTGTGAATAGACACTGGATAATCGCATGGTCAGTGTGCACTATGACCTTTGACCCGATGATGTTTTCTTTCGATGGGGAAGTGTGCTGTAGCTATCCAGGGTAGTGGAAACATAGAAATTGATGAATTGGAGAAGTGGAAAAACATGAAAAATTGGGGAAAATGCTTTACAACAAGTTTTTGTGGATTCTAGCTAGAGGAAATTGGATAGTAAGATTTTCTATCTTTAATTTGTGGTTTATGCTAGTTAAATTTAGTGAATTGTGATTGTGGCTAAGGTTAGGGTTTATGGAAGTTGCGAATTTGGAGAAAATGTAGTTTTAGCTATGATTTGGGTGTTATGATTGATGATTGTGGTAGAATTCAAGTTAAAACATGATTTTTGTTAATTTGGGAAAGAAACCTTAGACCGCTTGTGGCTAGAAATGTGAAATTGAGAAGTTGCATACTAGGTGCTTGATGAAATGACACTAAGAATGTTTTAGTATGATTGACCTTCATTATGGAACTCTTAATTGCCCCTTAACTGAGATTTAAATTGGGTAATTAGTAAACCCTATAAAGGGTTGTGTGATGAACTTGAGTTAAAGTTGAAGTCAATGATGTTTTATGAATTACAATTGTGTATAGATGATATTGGGACATATATGATGTGTATGGGATTTATAAATTTGGTATTATACTTTGCTATGTTTGAAAAGTGGATTTTACGCTAAGGAATAGAGGAAATTTATGTAACCATTAAATTAATATTATATGTAGTGCTTAAGAATGATATTTCATCATTTGGTATAACCAGGTATGATAATTCCTTATGAATTGTACATATATATTTGTCTAACAACATTTGAATACCATGTATACTTGGTATAAAAGGATTTGATGGGGATTATAGAATGTTTATGGAATGCAAATTGGAGTAAATTAAAGCTTAAAAATGGTACTTAAACCTTGTAATGAAAGATGGAAAACCTTGTAATGAAAGATGGAAAACATCATAGGCAACAAAGGGTGAAAGCAAGATAAACAAATGGGCAGTAGAATTTAGGGCCACGGCCTTGAAATTCTGAGCCATGGCTCTGCAATAGTGTTGCTACAGTATACATATCTATAGTACTATTAAAAATGGGTAGTCCAGAAATTGGCAATTTGGCTCTGCTATAGTATTTTGATATAGTATACACATCTACAATACTTTGCTATAGTGACACTATTCGTACTACAGTAATGATGCATGTGATTTGTGGTGATTTGTATTGTGTTCATTGTAAGCTAACAATAAGAAAATGGGGTTTATTTTAAGCCATTAGACCTTATGAAATGGTATGAGAATTAGTTTATTTAAAGAGATAATTAATTATCAATGAAGTTCTTACTTGATGATAACAAGTTCTTTTATGACATATATGTAAATTGGATTATGAACTGTGTAGGGTCATTTGAATATGGAAAAGAAGCCAAGTGATGGAACTCAAGGAATGGTGAAACTTGAAAAATAATGAGGTAAGTAAGCCTTGTCTAATGAATGCATGGATGGGGATATAGAATATCCTATTTTTTGTTTCTGTGCATGTATGTTTTATTTGGGGATTGGGGACATCCCATATTTTCTAAATGTTAATGTGTATTATATATTGTGAATACTTGATAGTTAGGGATAGTATCCCTTGAATGGAAACGATTAGTGATTCTTATATGATGTAAACATATGATTGAGGGGATATAAAGTATCCCATGTCTTGCGCATAATGATCATTATTCTTGTGTATAGATGTCTAAACAAGAGAGATAGGGAATATCCCATGTTTGTGTTAGATAGAATGCATTATATTGTTATGTTTGCATTATATGGAATGGTGGGATAAGAAGTATCCCAAGTCTTTTTCTCTAAGGTTTGATGTTTAGAAGTAATGGGATAAGAGATATCCCGTGGTTGTGCTGACATGAATTGTTTTCAATGAATGTGTATATTACTGGAATGGGAAACATTTTGTGATGAGTATACAAGATAGTGAGATTGTACGTGGTGCCTAAATGGCACAATTATGAGATTATGCTTTTATGGCATAATTTTGATGTGTGGTGTCTACATGGCACCTAGTTGGTATGGCGAGCCCTGAAAGGCTAAATGGTGAGGTGATAATTGTGACATTATACGCCTAAATGGCATAGGATATTTATTGATATAGAATTGATGAAGATTGAAGCCTCATGAGTACATTGTAGTGCTATATTTGATTCATGTTTTGAGTTAGAACATATGCTTTGATCAATTATGGTTTATTATGATTTTCTATTTCTACCTACTTACTGAGTTGCCTGGACTCACCCCTTGTTATGTTAAATTTTTAGTTGACAGGTCAGGAAAAGAATCTCAACTAAGGATTAGGACTGGTGAGCGAAAGTAGAAGACAACTGAGGGTATGACAAAGTATTAGGATTGGAATCCCATTGAAATTTGTAATTATAAATTGATTATGAGATTTTATAATTGTAGTTTAAAAAGATTCCAATTGTATGGCATGTCATAGTAGATCATTTAAGTACGATATTATGAATGGTTTTGTATTAATCTAGGGTTAAGCCTTGCCATCATGATCCGGTTCTGATCTTAGGCAGAGCTGTATGGGTGTGTGATGAGAATACAAAATATCATATTTTATTCTTTTAATACTTAATCTTTTACACTTACTTGACTCCTATATACACTCATTATTCTTATATTTTAATTTAGGAGACAATTGGACTAGTTAAGTGCAAAAAGAAGTCAATTGAAGGATTTTAGACAGTTTTAGCAACACTCCATATTTTGGGCATAACTCTCAAATCAGACCTCCCATTAATGATTAAAGATGCTCTGGAAACACAAGAATTTTTTTTCCATGTTTATAGTTTTAAGAGATAAAGACTATATCAAGTACAACTGAGCGGAGAAAGTATCAAAACATGTAAAACAAAAGCTGAAGATTACACATGGTATCACTTATGTACCAATGTTTTCATATTTAGAGGATGATATGGAAATTGTAATCAACATAAAAGTTGTAGATCATGATGTTATGTAACCAATTTATGAAGAATTATGTGATTCTAAGTTGAAATGAGGAAGTTATGGTTGAAATAGTGGATGCATATCTAGTGGACAGCAGACCAGCACCGTCGGCACCTACTCATAATCAACACCACCTCAACGGATAGCAAGGTGGCCCCGGTGGCATCAATTCAACACTAACGGCTGATCAAAATTTTTATTTTTTAAATATTTTAGATTTTTGCTTATTTTGGCTTTATTTTAAATAGTAGTTTCCTAAGAGTTCTTCTTACTAAGCTTTAGAATGAACTTCTTGGCAGCTTTCGATAAAGAATTTTCTCTCCTCTCTTTTATTGTATTTTCTTTGTGATTTCATTGCCCTGCATGGCTAAAATTTTATTCTTGGTTTAAGAAGACAAAAGCCTCAAAATCTATATATTGTGAGATCTAATTTGTTTTAATTATTCAATTTATACTCTGAGTATTGAATATTCTTCTTTGATTCATGATTATGATTGTTATATTTAATTGTTAGGAAATGTACTAGTTTATTATTCATTACAATCTATTGCTAGATTAGATATCAAATCTATAATTATTTAATCCCTCTAATTTGTGAAGCAACTAGGGTTTGATAATTTGTTGTTGTTATAATTATTAAATCTTAAGAAGAATATTTGACTAAATTAAATGTAGCCACTTGTGCTTGTATTATTTAATTTCATCAATCTCTACAAATCTTAAGGCTACTATTAGATTAAATCTCTAGTATATGTCTGATGTTGTTTAGTAGTTAGGATTAATTGGATCATGTATTTCTAATTGACTACGTCAAAGGAGAGATAGGAAAAATAACTCCAATGGTGAATATTCAAAGTGTGAATTAATTTATAATTGTGCCAATGATCAATTACGAGATTCTAATGCTGGATGTTGACTTGAATCAAAGTTTTCTTCTTTGATCGATTTTTTTTATAACGCTTTCTTCATTACATTCTAAACCTCCCCTTTTCTTGTTCACATTGCATAAAATTAAGCTAGATACTCCTCGTGGGATTAACCCTTACTCACACTACTACAAGTAATTTAATTGGAGTAAGGTTCTAAATTTGGTTGCCTTCGATAGCACACCAAATTTTTGGCGTCGTTGCCAGGGAGGCATTCTAGTTTATTTTTGTGCTTTTGTGCTTTTTCCTATTTATTTTTTATTCTTTTTAGGATTTATTAGATTCTCCTTAATTATTTAAGATTGTTACTTAATCTTCTAATCAAGGTGATTTGCAGTATGAACTAGAAATTGAAAGAACTTTGCATATCTAGTTAAGCTCAGGGGAATTCAGAAAAGGGGGAAGTCATGGCTAAAAATTGAACTTTGAAAGAGCTTGCCACACCTGATTTAGATCAACAACCCTTATGCATAATGTTTCCAACTTTAGATGCTAATGTTAATTTTGAATTAAAATATTATCTAATTTATCTCTTGCCCAATTTTCATGGTCTTGTAGGTGAAGATCCTTACAAGCATCTGAAGGAGTTTCATGTGGTGTGTACAAGTATGAAACCAATAGGGATGACTGAAGAGCAAATAAAACTAAGAGCCTTTCCTCTTTGGAAGATCTGACTAAGGATTGACTTTATTACCTAACCTTTAGGAGCATCACAACATGGAATGAGATGAAGAGGTTGCTTTGGAGAAAATATTTCCCAGCTTCAAGGGCAACCAACATCAGGAAAGAAATTTATGGTGTGAGACAGCATAGTGGAGAATCCCTATATGAATATTGAAAGTGTTTTAAAAAGTTATATATATGTTGCCCCCATCATCAGATCAGTGAGCAACTACTCATCTATTTCTATAAGGGACTTCTACCCACCGAAAGGAGCATGATTGATACCACTAGTGGAGGAGCTTTGGTGGATAAAACTCCTGAAGTTGTAAGGAACTTGATTGCAAACATGGAAGCCAACTCACAACAATTCTGTAATAGTCTTGACTCTCTATCCAAGCCTATTAAGTGTTTCCTGACTTCTCTTATTTGTCAGTTAGGAAATATGCAAACAACGAAGGCTTGTGGAATTTGTTCAGTGGTAGGGCATCCAACTAATATGTGCCCAACTCTTCAAGAAGGACCTACTAAGCAGGTGAATGATATGGGTGGTTTTTCTAGACAATGACAAAGGAAGTATGATCCCTATATGAACACATACAATCTAGGATAGAGGGATCATCCCAATTTCAACTATGGGAACCCACAAGGAAATTAGCCTTTTGCTCAAAATTGCTAAAATTTTTAGCAGTATCAGTAGCCATACCCACCTAGACAAACATAGGGACAAACTTTTAACTCTGGTATGTCTTTAGAAGATATTGTTAAGTCTCTTGTCTCTAACACTTTGCAATTTCAATAGGAGATGAAGGCTAGCATTCAGAGTTTGGAGAATCGGATGAGTCAAATGGCAATAATAATCAATTAGCTGGAGACACAAAGTTCAGGGAAATTACCTTCTCAAGCAGTGGTGAACCCAAGAGAGAATGTTAGTGCAATTGTTTTGAGAAGTGGTAAGGAGTTTGAGATTCCAACAAAAGCAAACTCTACACCAATGGAGAAAGCAAAGGAAAAAAATGTTGTTGCAAACAAAGACCTTTCTAAGGACAATGAAGTAACTCAATGTAAGTTTTCACCTCTTTCTAAATATAAACTTGTACCTCCTTTTCCTCATGCTTTAGCAGAATCTCACAAAATTAAGAACTATAAAGATTTCTATGAGAATTTTCGTAAATGTGGGGTAAATATTCTACTTTTTGATGTCATTAACAAGTATCTCATTATGCTAAATTCTTGAAAGAATTGTGTACAACAAAGAGAAAATAGAAACTTAAGGGATTTGAGAAGGTGAGAGTAGGGGAGAATGTTTCTGCAATCATTCAAATAAAACTTCCTAGAAAGTGCAAAGATCCAGGTATGTTCACTATCCCTTGCATGATAGGTAACACTAGACTTGAGAAGGCCATGTTAGATTTAAGAGCTTCCATTACTGTTATGCCTTATTCTTTATATGCTTCTTTGAAACTTGGACCTTTAAATAAGATTGGTGTTGTGATTCAATTGACTGATAGATCCAATGCCTATCCCAAAGGTGTAGTTGAGAATGTTATTGTGCAAGTCAATGATTTAATCTTCCCTACTGATTTTTATGTGTTAGATATGGAGAATGGTAATCAAACTACTCCTATTCTATTAGGAAGACCCTTCTAAAAGACATCCAAGACTAAGATAGATGTTCAGAATGACACACTTACCATGGAATTTGATGTTGAAATTGTTAAATTTAACATTTATGATGCCATGAAATATCTTGATGATGATAATCCTATTTACTCAATTGATGTGATTGATTCTTATGTACAGGAAGTTTTTGAACTTGATGGAAAAGATGAATAGGAAATTGCCATTAGTAAACATCTTGAGAAGGAGAATGAGGTGTTACCTTTGAGTACTGACTTACAGGAATCACATGTAGCATTGGATGACTTTCCGAAGTTACCAAAATTAGGTAATGATCCTTTCATTGAGTTATCAGTTTCTTATAAGAGCCTTTTACCATCTGTTTTGCAGGTATCCATTCTAGATTTGAAACCTCTTCCAAATCACCTCAAGTACATGTTCCTTGGAGATGAAGGAACTTTGCTAGTGATCATCTCCAATAAAATTCAGTGCATTAAAAGAAGAAAGACTTGTGTAAGTTCTTAAGAAGCATAAGAGGGTTATCGGTTGAATAATGAAAGATATTAAAGGAATTGACTCATCTATATGCATGCTTTGTTATTTCCAGTTTGCAATTGCTCCAAATTGAAGAAAGATATGGTGAGTCGAGCCAATGACTATAAACAAAAGCGCTGCTTGAGAGGCAACCTAAGGGGAGTTTGTGTTTCCATTTCTTATTTCTGCATTTATATTATGGTTATTTTTGCATCGTCTTTGCATTTGATCTTACAATGGGGACAATGTAAGTTTTAAGTGTGGGGGGAGGGGATTTAGATTCTGGTTTAGATTGTGGTTTTTTTATTTTTGCTCTTTCTTTTGAAATGTTTTTTTGAGAGAGCTAGTTTTGCCCTTTGTTTTGGTGGTTTCATATGATTTGAGGTTGAGGATGTCATGAGCAAGATTCAATTGAGCTTGAAAAATTCATAACATGAGTGAGTAATTAATCTTTCAATTTGTGATTACTCGATTTAGTTATTTTCCTTAAGAACGATAATGATTAAATTTTGTAGACAAAAGCTGGTAAGATTTTGAACATTTAGATTGACACATTCACATCAATCTCATTCTTTTTCTTTATGAGAGATATTATTCCATGGATTTGTTTCTCTAGAACTTGCCTTGATTCTCTTTGAGATCACATTGATACATGTATACATGAACATGATTAAGGCCTTCTTCGTTATGAACTACATGAGCCAAATAGCCTACCTTGTGATTAAATTTTTCCTCTTGTTGAGCCCCTTTGAACTTTATAAACTTTTATTGTGAACCTATGTTACAAGCTTAAAACCCAGAAAAGAAATATTTTTACCAAAGCCATAGAGTTTGTGGAGCATGGGCTATCATTGTTCTATGTATGGGTGTGCAAAGAAATAAAGTGTGGGGGTGCCAAAATTTGTGGTATGACTATGATTGATGAAACGGAACAGATTGTTGTTATCAAAATTGTGGAAAAAATGATGAATGAAAAAGAAAGAAAAAGAAAATATCAAAATTCCAAGGGAAGAAATCTGTTAATACATCATGTATTCAAAGAAAAAAGATGTTGAAGAAAATAAGTGATTTTACATGTCTTATATATTTGAACTTGAGTTAATTTATTTCTACTTCACTAGTTTTAATGGCTTTTGAGCTACATCTCCAAATATTTCTCACCTTTACCCTAAACCCCGTTACAACCCATGAAAAGTTCTTATGATTCATGATATACATGTGATCCTAGTGACAGAGAATGAGAAGATGTGCAAGGTTATGGTAGATCACTTTCATTGGAATGAATTTGAGCAGAACGTATACCTTATCAAATACATGAGAGTAGAGTGTTTAGTGTTGTACGAGTTTTACTTGTTTAGTTTGATCCATCTTCAAGAAAGAATACTTACTGAATGATTGTAGGTTGTGTAAGAATGATTTTTTCATGATATATTATGAGTTTTGAAGTGTTTTGATTATTCTTTATTTATAATAATTGTAACCTTGATATTCTTTTGGAGGAGAGCGAATTTGAGTTTTGCCCGAAGATGCGCAAGAGTTAAGTGTGGAGGAATTTGATTAAAATATAAAATATTATATTTTATTCTCTTAATACTTTATCTTTTACACTTACTTGACTCCCATATGCACTCATTATTATTAGATTTTCATTAGGAGACAATTGGAGTGGTTAAGTGCAAAAAGAAATCAATTGAAGGATTTTGGACGATTTCAACATCACTCTATATTTTGGGCATAACTCTCTCATTTGACCTCCAATTGAGATGATTAAAGATGCTCTAGAAACACAAGAAAAATTTCTATAATTATATTCTTTTAGTTCTAAGATATAAAGACTATATCAAGGACAACTAAGTGGAGAAAGTATCAAAATATGTCAAAAAGGAGCTGAAGATTACATATGATATCACTTGTGTACCAAGTTTTCCATATTTAGAAGCTTATTTGGAAATAGTGATCAACATAAAAGTTATATATCTCAAAGTTATCTAACCAATGCAAGATTAATGATGTGATTCTGAGTTGAAATAAGGATTTTATGGTTGAAACAATGGATGCATATGTAGCAGACAACAAACCAGCACCGTCAGCACCTACTCATAATCAACACCACCCCATCGAACAGCAAGGTGGTGCCAGCGGCTGATCAAAATTTTATTTTCCAATTTTTTTTAGATTTTTATATATTTTGGTTCTATTTTAAATAGTAGTTTCCTAGGGTTTGAGAGTTCTTTTTGCTAGGGTTTGGAGAGGACTTAGCTTTCGACGGGAAATTTTCTCTCTTCTCTCTTCTCTGTTTTATTTTATTTTCTTTGTGATTTTATTACCCTGTGTGGCTAAGCTTTTATTCTTGGTTTAAGGAGACAAAAGCCTTAGAATTTATATATTGTGAGATCTAATTTATTTTAATTATTCGATTTATACTTTAAGTATTGAATGTTCTTCTTTGATTCATGATTATGATTGTTATGTTTAATTGCCAGGAGATCTATTAGTTTATTATTCACTATAATCTATTGCTAGATTAGATATCAAATCTATAATTATTTGATCCTTCAAATCTGTGAAGCAACTAGGGTTTGATAATTTGCTGCTATTGTAGTTATTAAATCTTAGAAAGAATATTTGACTAAATTAAATGCAACCGCGTGTCCTTATGTTGTTTAACTTCATCAATCTCTATAAATCTTAAGGCTACTATCAAGTTAAATCTTTAGTGCATGTCTGAGGTTGTTTGATAGTTAGGGTTAATTGGATCACGTGTTTATAATTGACTATGTCGAAGGAGAGATAGGAAAAATAATTCCAATGGTGAATATTTAAAGTGTGAATTGATTTATAATTGTGTCAATGATCAGTTACGAGATTCTGATGGTGGATGTTGACTTGAACTAAGGTTTTCTTCTTTGATAGATTTCTTTTATAATACTTTCTTCATTACATTCAAACCCCCCCTTTTCTTGTTCACATTGTATAAAATTAAGCTAGATACTCCTCGTGAGAATGACCTTTACTCACACTACTATAAGTAATTTATTGGCGCAAGGTTCTAAATTTGGTTACCTATGACAGCACAATAAATTTTTGATCAATCTGTGATTTTGTAGATATAATTATTATCATTTGATTATAGCAATGTAAATTTTAATTGATTTCATCAATGTATATCAGGTATAAATGTCTATAATACAGGGTAGACTCTGTTGGATTTTTGGCAGGATATGTCTCTTAGAATTAGAAAAATGGTGATGTTATGATAAGATTTCCCTTAAGAACAAGGAAAATGGTAGTGTTCCTCATCGACCCAAGCTGGCGTGGTCAAAATGCATAGGGTGGGGGTGCAAGGCATGACACTATTGAAGTTAGAATACTTAGGAAAGTTTTTGAAATCATATTCATGCCCAAATTAGGTGGAACAAAAAAGGTAGTTGCCAATAAGGCAAGAGTTCTATTGAAAATTTATACCTACCAGAAGGTTAGCTTGCAACACCTTATGTTCAAAGCCTTAAAGTATATGTCATAAAGGACAGATCATGTTGCTCCATATGGTGTGTGGTTGACATAAAGTTTTTCAGCAATTTCAAGTTCCTGTAAGTGGAGAATCCTACTTGGAAATGTCTTTACGAAAGAAAGATTGGGTAGGAGCCACTATCTTAAAAAGAATGGGAATTTCAACTTTTGATTATCTAGCTGAAATGTTGGAGAAAAATTAGTAGGAAATGGAGGAAGATGAAAATGAAGAAGAAGAAGAAAATGAAATAGGAAGAGAGGATGAGGACGAGATGGAGGAACTAGAAGAAAGGAATGACATATTCTGTCTCACTGTAGTGAGGGATGTATCACCTCCTAGAGCCTCATCTACACCATCTATACCTAGATCATTGGCCTACACATTTTTGTCAATGGAAGTAAAGGACCTAAGACTAGAAATGAGAAGAGAAGTAGAAGAAATCAAGAAAGTGTAGGAAAGAATAGAGAATAAGTTAGATGCATTCATCTCATACTTTGGTATAGGTCGATCTACTTCTAAACATGAGCCTATGCCACCCACTATTCTAGTCCCCATTGATCAAGATCCAGAGCCATCTTTTTCGAGTGATGAATTCATTACTACCCAGGCTACTACTCAAGAAGATCCTGCAGTTCCTTCAACTACTACAAATCCTCATTCTATCTCATAGAGATTTAGCTTTTCATTTTGGAAAAACATTACTTTATATGTCTTTGTTTGAAGAATGTAGTGATGAATATATGCTTTTGTAAGAATTATCAAACTGGGTTGATTAACTTATAGTCTCTTTTGACATACAATTAGACTATTTATATTTTATAATTTCCATTCATCTTTATGACAATTCCTATATATGAATGTTCGGTATTTGTGTTGAATGGTTTAAGATTAATTGAGATAACAGTTATATTATGATTTTTCTAAGCCACTTTGATGATTTTGATGATAATTATGATGTTCGTGCATTTTTGAGAATGATATGTGAATTGATTCAGTTGCTTACATATTTTTAAGTTTCTAAATTAAGATTACATAATGTTTGAATATTGCATCTTAACATCTCTAATTATCAATGAAAATGATTTCCACTTTATATTTATGGCAACCATTTCCAAAAATATGAACTTGAATATCATCTAACTTAAACAATTTGAATGGTGATGAAACTTTATCAATCTTATTAACTATCTTGATGAATGTTTTAAAGCTCAAATAGTATATCTCATTTTGTGTTATCAAAGGATAAATTAGCATTCTCATATTTCTGCAGTTTGCCTCAAGTTTTCAATAATTTTTATAATATAAATATGTTTATGGGATCAAACACGTAGCTATGTATTCCTTTACGATCCCACTAGTTCCCTTATGCTTATATCCTTTTAAGGAACCCAATGAGGCAGGGGGAGCTTTCTTTTTTTTTTTTTTTGGTTACAAGACCCTTTCTCCCATTTACTAAATCTTTTTGCTGCCAACAAAAAGGGGGAGAAGGAATTGAGGAAGACTTGTTTTGAAAGAGAATGAAAGAATTGATGAAATGATATACAAGTCTTTAAGTTTTTGTTTATCAAAATTCATAGGCTTAAAATTCCAATCAGATAGGGGGAGTTTGCAAAATGTCTCATTAGCATATTCTTAATCATCACAAGTCTTCAAGTTTTGTCATCATAAAAAAGGGGGAGATTATTAGGCTTATTATACATGATTATGATGATAATAAAACTTAGCTTAAGGCTTGATTTCTGCTAATGATGCTTTTAATAAGGGAAACTTGAAATATGCTTAAATTGTGTATTCTTTGGAAAACTTATCATTTATATAAGCATATTAGAAATGTCTAGAATTGAAGAAACTATCCTGATCCATAATGCATTAACTTTACTTATCATAAGTTGGAACATAGATATATTTTTTCTTAAACATAAGTATGCATTCGATGGAGTTATCATCTTAAGTTTTTATTGAAAATACTATATGTGAGTAAAAGCATTTATCCATGATCTACAATTCGTGAAAATCATGTATGGGTAAACATATTTTGATAAGTGTGTTTCGTAGAAGATATTGTTTACATGAAAAAGAAATTGTACATAAATGAATTATCCATGCTCTAACTTATGTAAATTATATGTGGATAAATTTATTTTGATTTTTGATAAATAAAGTCCAAAGTGAAGAAATGTTGAGTGTAGGACTGCAACCACTTGTCACAACTTGCCTATCATCCATAAACAAAGTACTTTGTCTGAAGTAGCCGCCTGCCAGTCACTTATCGCTTACCCATATTGCCTGTGCCATAGTCACTTAGCGTAGCCACCTCCGGTATAGCCTATAGGTGGGCAGTAGGGTGGATGCGAGAGTTTTTGCAGATATCTAATCATAGTCACATGGAGCATCCGCATTCCATATCTCCTGGCGGATAGTCGCTTGACACAACCGCCTACTAACTTCCAACATTTGAAAATCCAAACATTGCAAACCTCAAAATTGCTTCCTGCTCCTTCCAATGATCATGTTTATTGAAGCTCAATTTAAGAGGAAGTTAAGGGACGATTCAGGGGTTGAAGAAGCAAGGAGATTGAGCTTGAAACCTTCCATAAATCTTTGTATTCCTAGGCCAAGAGCTTTAAACTTCAAATATTACTCAAGAGCTTCATTTTTGTATATCCATTCAAGGCTTACTTCTTCAATATATCCAAAGGAGATCTTATGTGCTATAAGGAGTTACTCAAAGATCAAGTCCTCACAAGGATTATCAAGGAGCTTGAGGGTTCTAAGTAATAAAGGATAATCAACCAATAAGAAACCCATTCAAGTCCTCCAAGTGTTTTCGCTCTAAGTGCTGCTAAGATTAAAGAGCTTCAAGGCTACATCAATACTACTTCAAGGGAGTTCAAAATCACTTTAATGTGCTTATTGTTTTATCATTTGCATTTGTGTTTTAACTTTGTTTACTCATCAACCTATATAGAGGCATATCATTGTATACAAAATACCTGCAAACGTAGAGTTTCTGTTTAGCTCATGAAACTAGAGTTATGCCCACTGGAGCTAGAATCCAGAAGAGTGTTGGGAACACTAGTTATGCCCCCTAGAGCTGGAATCCAGAAGAGTGTTGGGAATACTAGCTATGCCCCCTAGAGCTAGAATCCAGCAGAGTGTTATGAACGCTAGTTATTACCCATAGAGCTAGAATCCAGAAGAGTGCTAAGAGCACTAGTTAGGCCCCTTTAGAGCTGGAATCTAGAAGAGTGCTAGCAACACTACTTGTATTTTTATTATAAGATATAGTGGAACCCAAGACATAAGAAGGGTGTGCTCATAGAATAGTGGATGTAGGAATGAGGTACTCGAACCACTATAAAAATCTTATTATTTGTATGTTTGATTACTTTACTCTTTGTGTGCTTTATTACTTTATTATTCATCTCATAATACATGGCACACAAGCATGAAAGAGAGAAGGCAATTTATTTTATAGGGGTTAAGCAATAATTTTTATAAACTCAATTCACCCCTTCCTACTAGGTTAAGCCAACTTACGGGAAATAACTAAAAGCTTAAGGCTTCAAAATGAAGAAAAGTCTAAGTTCCACATTCAAGTAAATTGATAGACACTAAAGAAGCAAGTTCAGATATCACATACCCAATTCTAAACATAGAACAAGGCCTGTACATTGCTAATCAAGAAGTCAAGTCGCTGGAACTAAGAAGCCATTTACGAATATTAAATCCAGACATGGATATGATTGAAGACTGAAGAGAAGAACATGTCCAAAAATCCCATGTGCTAAAATTTAGACATAGCTTGGATCAAGTTGTGGGACAAAATGCAACTAGCACCATTCCAAGTCCGAAATTTTAATCAAAGACATAGAAATTATTTCTGGACATTGTGGTTCACTTTAAGACATGACCGAATACTATGTTGTAACTGAACAATTCATCCAAAGTTTGAAAAAATAATTTGAGACATAATCACTAAAATCTAGACATGGCGAATCATTTCCAAAAATGGAAGAAAAAGTCAATTTCAATTCAAGAACTAGTCAAAGTCCAAAATTTTAGTTTTGGATATGAATATTTGAACCTAGACATGACGGTTCAATTTGAGACATGGCCAAATGGTCAGTTTCTAACTGAACAAAGCTATACAAGTCTAAATATTTAATTACGGGCATGGAAACTAAACTCAGACATGGCTCAATAGATCTCAGACATGAAAACCGGTTAGAAATCTTCAACAGACAGAAAATCCTATCTCGTTTCACCTGCATTAAATGAATGTCATCTTCTCTAATGGCCAAAATTCAAATTCAGTTGTAAAAGGAGTAAAGAAGGGCCGTTCCAAGTAGGTTATAAGAGATAAAAATTGAGAAAGATATTAAAGAAGAAAAACAAAAGCATTTACTCTCAAACATTAAGTTTTCTTCCAACTCCACAACACTAGAAAGCTATTTGCATTCAAAGCTTATTCTCTATAGCAAATCAAGGGAGTCTAAAAATCTTTATACTTATTGATATACATTTATTTCCACTGGATGTAATTGGGTACAAACTCAACCTATATTAGAGGCATTTCCTATTGTAAATTTCTCATTGATTGAGATAGCAAGCAAGGATCTTGCTAAACTGGATAAGTTTGTTGCTCGGCTTTGAAAACCAACTTGTGTATAAGTTTGTTAGTTAGCTTCGGAAACCAACTAGCAAAACATTTGTTGGTGACCTTTTGGAAAACCAACCTATGTAAGAGTTTGTTAGTAAGATCAAAAAAACCAACTGGTGAATAGTGGAACCTGAGTACAGTAAGTGAGACTGACTTAGAGAGTGGTGTAGGTACCAAGGTGGGCCGAAGCATTATAAAATGTCCATGTGCTCTATGCTGCGTGATTCATTTCCTATTTTTTATAGCACTTTGGTTTTATATTGGCCAAGATTTTAATAGCTCAATTCACCCCCCTTCTTGAGCTACCTTTGGATGGGACCAACATAGCTCCCACTGTAATGTAACTCGCATCGCACACTATCTCATAGGGCCCGTCCCATTGAGGCATCAACAAAATCAGTGTGCTAAGATTAGCTTCTCCTTCAATGTACTAAAGGCCTGCAAAAAATTTTCGTCAAAGTTAAATGACATATCTTTTTCCAATAGAATACATAAAGGTTTTGAAATTCTTGAGAAATCATTTATAAATCTCCTATAAGAGCCTGCATGGCCCTGGAAACTCTGAACTCCCTTCACAATCGTTGGAGGTTAGAGTTGTTCGATGACGACGATCTTTGCTTGATCTACTTCTAATCCATGAGCAAAGATTTTGTAACCCATCACAATGCCTTCGCTAACCATAAAATGATATTTTTCCCAATTCAAAACCAGGTTAGTCTCTCCACATCTCTGCAAAACAAGAGATAGGTTATGTAGGCATTGATCGAAAGTAAGACCAAAAACAAAAAATTCATCCATAAATACTTCCATGATATTCTTCAACATATCATTGAAAATTGCCGTCATGCATCATTGGAAAGTGGCCAGAGCATTACACAAGTCGAAGGGCATACTCCTATATGTAAATGTGTCATATAGGCAAGTAAAAGTCATTTTCTATTAGTCCTCTAGGGCTGTCAGAATCTAATTGTAGCCCTAGTATTATAACACCCCGCTCCTTGGGCACTACCATCTTATACCCCAGAGAAGAATGCTACCAAAAATTTGGTAAAGTCTCCCCTAAAATATAAGGATTCTCACTTGTATAGCCATTTATTACAAAAGATCATATCTTCATATATCTATACATCATGAACTAAGCAATAAAAAACACTGGTAAACAATAAAACACACTCAAAACTGCCCAACATCAAAACCACATGGTAATGGTAATGGCAATGGCCTAGTTGGACGTGTGCAAAGATGTATTTCTAGACAACATATATGTTCTATCATTATGACATGCCCATACTATAACTTAATACAGAATTTAATATACATAAAACTTTAAATTTTTATCAAAATACAAATTCATATCTATAAGAAGAGAATTTCAACACCAAATTTATTTACATACACCATACAGATCATGATCTTGACCACGAGCACTAATCTTCAATTAGGCTTCATCGCTTGACCTATCAACTATAAATCATAACAACATAATGTGAGTTCGAGCAAACTCAATAAGTAGACAACATGTAAACAATGATTAATAATCCTGTAAAATAATATGTCCACATTCATTTCATATGGAAATCTATAATAGTGTTATGCTAATGCAATATGTTTCCATGGCCATGATATGATATCATGTAATTAAGATATATTCACACCCCATGGGTGTCATATCACATCATACCATTCAGGCATCCATGCCATTAAGGTATCCATGCCATCTATACCTATCCTTATCCCACGGGTACCACATCCTATCCAGACCATCCAGGCCTATGTACACCTCACGGTGTCACCACAGATCCATGCCATCTAGACATATACACACCTCATAGGTGTCATGCCATCCAAGCATATCACATTACATCTGGCATCACATCTTGTTCATCTATGCTATACTGGTATCTTAAGTCATCTTAATGTCACAATTCATGTTTAGGCTAACCCAGGATCCAGGTATAGCATTTCACATCTTTACCATTCAAAAATGCATGTCCATACCATGTTCGTGCTTGCAAGGGCATAATGCCAACAAAGGCATATCTACACCATCAAAGGCTTATGCTGGTACGGGCATATCCATACCATTTTAATGTCATCCAATTGCCAACAAAGGCTCACAATCACTATGTACAAATTATATAACTCCATTTTTCCAAATATCCCTCATCAAACATAATATCATTATATATCATAATCATATCCATTATGATTAATGACTCATGATGGAATATCATGCAATGCAATATCAACACATTTCAATTAAGCAAAGGGCCACATATAAATCATTCA
>JAYJMB010071143.1:0-23993 GCA_036873735.1 Pouteria campechiana | reverse complement strand
GGAGGGCCCATCCTGGAGCAAGTGACAGAACATTAAGCTTGGACTATCCTCCTCAGAAGACATGGGAAATTACTACACCTAAGATTTATTCCACCAAACGAATCTTACGGATAAGAATGGGACATGGATGCATCACGTATGTAGTTACAATCGTGATAGGAACCTGTGCGGTCCACGCATGCAAGCCTTAATTGCAGCCAATGCACGTGAGGGGCATTGCATTCGAAAGCTACCCAGCGTCCAGACCCTTTAATTTCTTCGGTGGACAAACCCTTCAGAAGCCCACATGCACTCCCACGCGTGACAGCCAGCCATGGAAAACACCAAACAAGGTACACCCAAAATCCAAGGAAGCTTCATCTCTCTCTCTCTCTCTCTAGTACAGGACTTGCTAGCTAGCCCTAGATGAAAACTCTGTCCATACTCGCTGGACATTTCAGAACTCTGTCAATGTCTATTGCACTGTAGATATGCGGGCGACCCACCGCTTCCGCCAGCTAGCAAGCCGGTCTAAGAGATTTTTGGGCAAAAAAAAAAAAAAAAAAGACATTTTGTTTGCAAATGTATGGAGAAAATTATATAATTACAATTCCCACATTCACGAGACTTTTGGCTTAATTACACGATTTTGATCAGCTCATGCACTTTCCAATCTAATAAATACTGTTAATGTATTTAGGGATAATCAGGAATATTGGTATAAAGGGTTTACACTTTTTGTACTTTATAAGATATTTTTCACCGTTTTATTTTAATTCAAATGAGGCAAACATTCCTTGTACACCATTTTATATTATCTTTTTTTTTTTTTTGACAAATGCTATCATGTTCTACTTTCAAATTTACTTTTTCCATAATCGTAGTTGTATTTTGTTTTTAAGGGACCAAAAACCTGTTAAAATTGTCATTTTGAGTATAGTCTACGTAAATTTCTGATTGAAACAACTTTAAATACTATTATCAAAGGAATAATATCAAATTAGATTTTATCAAACTATCATGATGGGATTAAATAAATAAAATTCTAATTTGAGCTTCTGTGCTATCATTCCCTCTTACTCTTATTGTAATATTCTACTATGCTTTTATTCGGTTACTTCACTTGTATCGCCTATTTTATTTCATGTCCTTTTTACAGTTCTTTTATATTACATCTTTTTTACATCTCTTTTATGGCAACCAAAGCAATCCGCTGGAACGTAAAAGTTGCTATAAAACGCTATTGATGCTTGGATAGAACTGAAGATAGCCGTGCCTGTAAAACCACCAAGATCAAGGTAAAAACCTCCAAAGAGACAAGCTTCACATTCAATTCAGACAGTTGGACGAGAAAATTAAAAGAAAAAGAAAAAGAAACTCTGCTACAGTTATTTGCTTTTTAAGATGAATGATTCATGTGCACCTTTCGATCTCAGGGCTTGGTAACTCCTCCTTATTACTCATCGTCAGCTGTGTTCGGCATGTGTTTCTTGTAATAGAAAGCCGCTTGCAGAACAAGAGAAAAGCTTTTGTGTAGTTTTGCATGTTTGATAATCATGGGTAATTAACTGCTTTTTGGAACCAAATCCTTGGAAGATATATAGCTTTTTTGTAGAAATAATCTTTATAGAAAGCTCACTGCATAATTTAATTATGCCAAATGCAAACACCATAAAAAGGAAAAAAGAAAAAAAAAAACTTTGATTTACCTTGCTCTAGCTGTTAAATGTCTCAATGATAAAGCCTACTATATGTCCCCATCATTATTCACATCATGATGGTTTGAAATATCAAGCCTGCCATGGGACTTGATACCTAACACATGCATCACACATGTACCAAATGTGCTTATATATACATACATCTACCCACCCATAAGGTAGGCCCCATTTTGCAAGCGCCGGGCCACTCACCACATTTTGGCTAGATCTGGAGACTGGCTATATTCAAGTGAAGGACATGACTGTTTCACAAGCCATGTATTATCTTCTATCTCGCGTACAAAGGGCCTATTTAGGTAGATAGAAGTGAAAAGAAACCAAAAAATAGAAAGTGAATACTACCAACAGTATATAAAGAAAAATAATATCAATCATTAAATGAACAAAGATTAAAGCAAATAGATAGAATATCCAATAGGAAAGATGGGTAATGATTGAAAAATAAGTAGAATTGTTATGATGATATGTACATGTGATTAAAAAAAAAAAAGATTTTTTTATAGGGCAGTGGCCAACCAAACAGGCCATGGTTGATGTGGGGCCAACAGAAAGGCTCACATTATAGAGGAGCCTGAGGGTTGCATGGGCAACAACAGATAATAAAAGAAACCCAACCCAATCACGTGGGTGGGGTGATTGCAATTGTTTTTGTCTGTCAAATAATGTGAGTTTGGTGTATTAGATTTGATGACATAACAGTACGGAATTTTCATATGTACGTTGTTTGAGAGCACGACCCAATTCTCCTCTCGACCGTGACGTGGCAACAGACGACAGAAGCTGGATGCCCTGTCTCTGCTAATGGGACCTTCATCATCTTCTTCTCTTCTAGTTAGGTTTCTTTGAGTTTTGGATAGACTTGCACACAACTTGCATGAGCCTCTTTTGCAACTTGCACTCCAATCTTTGTCTTTTTCTAATCACAAGGTTTCTCATTTAGTATGACTGCCATTAGCATTTTTCAATTCTCTTCATCATGTTACTAGGGCTTCCATGCATATATAAAAGCTGTCATGTGGCTGCTATTAAAGTACTTGAAATTTTTAGCCCAATTTAAAACACATCAAACATTTATTTGATGAAAATTTATCTTCTGCAAAACCTGCCTGCATGATGATCTATTGATCCTATTATCTTATTAATGTCATGGATGAAGATAGATGTTTGGTAGGTTCTATTATAGATAATTATTTCCTAAACAAATTACTCCACTAAAATTATGTCTACATGATGGTAAAAACATGTCTACTCCAGTACAAAAAATTTACATAAAAATAGGCCAAATAATGAGTTAAGCCATTATCTTGAACATTGAAGCTTTTCTCATGGACTGAATGTTTAAACTGTTCTGCTGACTAGAACAGTTTTGATATTGAAATGCATAATGGTGCGATAGCTCTTGATTGTTACATGCGTCCGTGTGACAGACTCTCCTGAAAGGTGGGATTAGCGACATAAACTAATGACATGTTTCACTCCTGAATTGACCCACTGTCTTTTTGATATAACCATTTTCCGCTAGCATTATCTGCACATTAGAATGGATTACCAGCGCATTAAAGCAACCCGAGTAGATCTTCTGAAGTGATGTATGATAATTGGTTTCTTGTGTAATTCTGCACTCAGCTTGACTGTATGTTTTCATGCTATATTGAATGGATGAATCCAGATCAACTGGTGCACAACACCGGCCAATATTTCCCTAGATCTTAAACGCATCAAGCCTAACCTAAAATGGTGTGATTTTCTTGGGTTTTCGGACCCACTGACTTAAGCTCGTTATCATTTATATTAAAATTATAATAAAATTCATTTCTTTTTTAGAAGAGAAAACTACTGATACTGTGCACTAGGTAATCTGAATTCTAGATTGATGGTTGGTCTACGAAATTTTCCACCATAGCAACAAGTTACAAATTAATGATTGGTCACGCCATGTGCGTCATCTAAAGCTTTATGGATGCTTTCAACCACCCCATGAAGGCTTTATGCTTCTGTTACTTCATTGGTTAACACACACAAAACAAACTGGATCCACCAAGCTGCAAATCTAGAGTTATTATTTCTTCTGGAGTCTGAGTCAGCTTATTTTTATTTATTTATTTATTTAATATATGTACCTTCAGGTTGAGTGGTAAGTATCAGAGTCCACATCTGCAGGGAATGGGATCAGTTCATGGGGTGTCACTTCAGCCTAGCCAGCGCAATTTTATTGTCCTTTGTGATACTGTTGAATTCTCTGGTTATGGAATCAGTTCTGAACTTCTTCCATCAGTCCCATGTTCAAGCTAAAGCCACATCCATATTATACATGTCTAAAAACTATACTTTGGTAAAGGCCCCAAAAATCAAACAAAATCTATCAATAATTTGGTTGCAATAACAGAAAATTAACATTATTTAATCTACCATTTTCCTGTTAAAATTTTAGACTAGATATGACCCATCTGATTGCCATTTTTGTTAAAATTTTGGATTATAGCTACATGATGATTACTGAAATAGAAACTCATACTTAGACTGGATACTGTATCTTGACGCATTCAGGCTCGCATGAAATCATTACATGGATTACTTATTCCAGATGTGCTTTTAACTCTCAAGAGATTAGGCATCTCTAACACGGATTTTGGCCATAAAAGAAAGAATCAAACCCTTTTAAACTAGATAAGAATCAACAATAGTTAGATAGCTTACATGTATAGTAACTTAACTGATCATGGGGTGCTACAAATGTCATTTTATTAGAAGGTCGACCAAGTCGGTCATCCGATGTGTACTTCCAAGAACTCTTTTGGGAAAGATGGCCATAATGAAATTTGGAATGGGGCCACATGTAGTGGTTGGCAGGCAAAATTGTTACACGGTTTCATGTGTTGCCTGTTCATTAATTAAGAAAAAAGGTTTTCTGTTCATGCTTTTACATAAAGAGATGCTCCAGTGCTCCAACATCATCATACCTAAAAGTAGTCCTACTTGGATTATCTACTTCTTTCATCATCTCGAACTGTCCACTACATAAAAAAATGTATATGTAAATATTTCAAGTGCTGCCACGCAAACATAATAACAAACCGACCATCCAAGCAGAGTGGGATTTTCTTGGGCTGCCCTTGAAATTTGTTGTAGACTTAACGGAATGGTTGAGATCAATTTGTGGGATTTCCCAAGTTGTCCTAGGAAACGAATAGCTAGGATCAATATCATTAGCCGGCTCTAAGTGCAATGTATGATTCCTCTTTCGTAATTCCAAAGCAATGTATTCAAAAAATACTTTTTACCTAGCATGTTCTTCAGATGCCCCTATATATTAGGTTATAACCTGGTGACCTATTCAACCACTTTTGCCATTGATTATCAAATGGGGGGGAGGGGGGAGGCTGCTGAACATCTGGAAAAAATAATTCCACATTTGAGGCCATGTGAAACTGCCTTTCCCTCATCTGTAGATTCTTTGCCACTGGCATTCCATCATATACACCAGAAATATCCCCATCCTCTCAATGACAGATAATGGTCAGATTATTTGAAGGGTGTGGTTGGAAGTTGCTATGTATGCATTCAGCATACTGGCCATTGATCCAAATGGGTGCTTAACTGTTTAAAATGAGTGCAATTATATATGTGTATATCACATCCAGCTCAAGTGCCAGTTAGGCCTACTTTGATTGACTATATTTATCGAAATTTCAACAGAAAAAGGCATTGGGCATGGTTCCTAGAAACAGAAGGGGATGTGATTTATACAGTGGTAGATGCACAGTTACATTGCATTTGTCCAGATTGGCTCAATTGGCTATCACCATCATGCATGGAGACGTAGCCCCATATATCTGTAAGCAGGATTTGGATGGTCTGCAGCTGCTTAACATATTGAGCATTTCCTACAGCTATTTAAGCTAAAATTGCATGCATAATCACGCTGGTTTTCGCTTTAATCACCTATTTTTTCCCCATCTTACTACGAGTACTACTTGTAGAAGAGGAACAAACTTGTAGAAGAGGAACAAACACACTATACAGCTAACTATGTTGGGCCCGTTGTGATGCTGATGTGAAATCAAACCACTCCAAGTGGGGATGTCCCACAAAGAAAACAAGATGCCTCTAGACTTGGGCTGCATGCGTGGATGACACCCAAGAAGACAATGTATGAAACTACCCAAATCTCAAAATTGGGGTACAACTTGGCCGCTAGTTTCGCCATCTCTTTCTGTAAATGCCTCACTAATTAATACAATGGTACAACATGGAACATTTTACTGCCTGGTGTATCTCCTTCTCCCTTTTAGAGAAAATCATGGTGTGAAAGGGCATGATGTTTTTTGATAAAATCATGGTAAACGGCCTAAAGGTTTATATTCTTTTGTTGATTTCTCTCTTTGATTTAGATTTTTGCTAATGGCAGGTATATATGCCATTAAGTTTGAAGAGCAGCACGTGTGGCTTGCACTGCTAAGAACAATTTGGAATACCATAAACGATGTTTATCTCAAGATCGATGAAACATCATGTCGAAAGAACGTATCAGTTTTGCCATTCTTTCCATGAATACCATCCTATCACCTAACAGGCCTCTGATGTTTTGTTGGCATTCATGTTGAGATGACATAAAATCATCATAAATCAACAAAAAAATGCTTTATGACAGTAGTACCAAACAAATGTCGGCAATCGATGATTTGTTTCATAGGAAAAGTCTTCCTACATTAGCTGTTCTTTCGACATGGATTATGATGTCTTTTTGGCCCGGAAAATAGCACTCCTGCAACATGTGGCGCATTAATTTCTACAAAATCGAAGCCATTCATCAACAAGTTCAGTGCTTCTAGGATCTGATGTGCTGCACTTGAAATCCGAGGCCAATAAAACCAACCAAACTTAAGGAAGGTTTGAGAACTCAGAGATGAGGCCCACCCACCTTACATGAGTGGGACCAATCTGAGTTCTCAAGAAGGGGTTTTAGATAGCTGCCAAGTATGACGTAAAACTTTCACTTCAAACCCACAATTTTCTAATCATGGGGCCTCTGCAAATTTAAAAAATGATGATTGGATTTATGAGCCATAGGAAAAGTAAAGATTGTGTGTCCACAAATCCAAGCACTCCACAGTTCAGTGTCATGAAGTATATGACCAGAAAAGCTGTGCACACCTCAAGTTATAAAAAGGCCACTTACATAAGGAGGTAAAGAGAATGATTCCCGAAATGGATTGTAACAAAAAAACAACATTCATTATCGCATGGTGGGCCATTAATGTCCCCTAGGTGTCCACTTGACTTACGGAAAGCAAGGACTTTGAGATAACAGACTAGTCTTTACACTAAAATAATGACAAAAACATGGAAAAAAAAAAAAAAGCAGCCAGGAAAGGTAGAGGAAACCACAAACATGGAAAGCGGGAAGAAATGTCTGTGTGTCGCCATGTGAGAAAGACTTCAATTCTATTGCATAGCCAGATGATACTCCAGCACTTATAGAAGCTGAGTAAGTTGAATGGAAACAAACCAATTAAGCCTACCTCAATTTTACTATTACACCAATTTAATCTTCTAGTTACGTGATTATAAGACATTTCTCAAACAGCTAAAATGAAAAAAAAGAAAAAAAAATCTGATAGTTCTCCTTCAATAAATAAGGGTATTAAATCAGCCAAAATGTATTTACAATTCAGTCAGGTTAATTTGGTATTATGAGATGCCAGTGTATGATGCATCCCATGCCTACGGAGCAGGAAATCGCTTTCGAGGAGTAAACTGGTGATAACGGCACTGGAAAACACGAGAGGCACATGGCCTTGACTTTCCTATGTTCTTCCCCATTCACATCAATGTCGTATGTTCATTCAGTTAGCGTCGCCTTACAGGATGAGGTATCCAATGCCATTCACATTTTCTACGCAACTGATAGCTGGAAAACAGTACACGACACATGCGACACACATGGAGAGTCCATATGAAGCCAATCAATAATTATTTCAAAGTGGTTGATCATAGACGTCGGTTTTAAGATTTTTCTCTTTGGCCAAGTTCTTGCCCCACCACACATTTAAAAGGTACAAAACTGGTAGACGTGGCACATGTGGAACACATGATAGTCATCTTGGAATTTATTTACACAAGGACAAGATGGGGTAGCTAATAGAAAGACCATAATTATCATCAGTTAAAAAGGTTGTATTTGAAATATATGTTTACATGACTATGTTAACAAAATGAAATATGAAGTCAGTAAAATAGACATTTTATTTAAAAAAGTAAAAAAAATAATTAAATATAAAAAATGAATAAAAAAATGGCATGTTAAAAAGATTTATTAAAAACACACCTTTCAAATGCACCCAAACACGACCTTACATAAAATTATCTTATTGTGTTAAATTGTCCTAAAAAATCATCTGACTTGGTTGAGCATAAGATTTTTATTCCAATATCTCTTCCAGTATACATGTAATCACACATAAGATGTATGGTACGAGAGATTTTGGGTTATGCAGTGCACTCCATTTTCAACTCCTAAATAACCATTTTAGGAGAAAACCATGATACGCAATAAATTAATGCAAAGGTGATAATACTTAGTATGTCTCAGACTGAGGTATAATAAATTCTTCCTTCAATTAGATATGGAAATGGTCGTAATTAAGATTAAAAATAAAAATTAAAAAACACAGCCTTGAGTTCGAGGGTTACAATCTTCGAAATGATAATATTTAGTATATTCTCTTAACTAAGAGTAAGGCTGACCGATAAACGGCCCAGATCTTTCAGAAATGTTCTTAATGTTAGTGGGTTATTCTTATGATGGAGGTTTGCATTTGGCAGTCTAAGATCACCGGCGATTCTTTGCCAAATTTGCTACGTACCCCGTTCCAAAGAAGATTGCATGATGGTGGATTTTACGAGAAAATTACTAAAGAGTAAAGCACCTTTGGATCTCCTAAGATGTCATGAATCGCCTTAAAAGGATAGAAGATTCTCGAGGGGTGTACTCGGGCCGCATAAAGCCGGTTCTTCATGCAAGCCACACTTATCAATGGTGGAGCCGATACACTTTATTAAGCAGCTTTTGATGTTCATTTTAATCTTTTAAGGAAGATTTAATTACTTAAACACACAACTTTTGAACATATAAAGACAAAATCACCACCATTTTTATAAAGTTCCCTTGGCTCGCATTTTTCATCTTATTTCTTTGCCTTGTAAAAATAGAATTTTTAATATAAAAGTTAAAGAATAGTAGACCATCTGTCTTGAAATAGGAAATTTGACATTATCATCAATCATGTGACCTACAAAAGTGACCCGTTTATTAATTTTTCTTTAAAAATTGGAATTGATGATGAAAGCAATAAATTAAATTTCACCAAATAGCATGTGGAGTTCATTGGCATTAAGAGGGTGTCTTTGGATGTGGAATTGTAGCAAAAGAGCTTAAGGTAAAGTGCAAAGGCTCCAATCTAAGACAAACCTATTTTGACGGTAAAGTAGCATGTGTGGAAAGAGAAGAAAAATTATAATCAAAGAAGACCCAATAGTGAGTCAATTAATAGTCTCAACCAATGGAATCCAGCTCATAATGCCCTATATATCCTTAATTCTCTGCCTTAGTATAGTTGTAATTCAATTTTAAAGTGTAGATCATCCAGCCTCGAAACGGGTCGATTTATGCCCACCATAATTAACCTTAGTTTTTTCTCACCATGATTTTTCATCATTCTTCAAAATCATTAGATATCTTTGATCGTCATACTAAGTTAAAATTTAAGACTAAATACAACTCAAACATAATATAAATTTTGGTGGGTCATCTTACGAATGTTGACTAGTCTTATGATAACATTGATTCCCATGATGTTGCTTGCTGGGCCTACAGACATGGTTGAAAACTGATTGAAGATCAAATGTAACCCATTATCATAGTCTGAAAACTTGGACTCAAACTCTCATTTTTGGTCCTCCCCATACTAAACGGGTCAACTAATAAGGTTAGAAAATTTTTTTAAACTACGTCTTACTGACAAATACAAATTAAAATAAAAACGGAAGTTAAAAAAAAAAAAGACTTCAAGATATTTAAAGTTCAAGTTGGTATGCAGTTTAACTGGATTTTAATTGCCCGAGGAATTTCAAATTTGATGGTCCATCCAACTTTCTAGCTTAACGATAAGGGAACCCAAAATCCACCAGTATTACTCCATTTTTGTGGATATCATGCTCCCACTCCATTGCCCAAAAAAACAGATTAGTTAAAAAGTCACATGTAGCGACTTAAGCCCACTCATTACGATGGCAACATGGCTTTTATGCGACCAAACATTTGCATGAAAACCAGGGGAAAGATGGACGGTGACAATAATGCATAAATTTCATTAAAATATGAACCTAACTTTCCTACTGGAGAGCATCGGATGAACGAAAAAATTATAAAAAAAAAAGAAAAAAGTAATAAATGGTCCAAATTCACCAAACCACTGTCGACTAATCACAAGTCAGGATATCTAACTTTAGGCATAGACAAATAAAATTCAATAGTCGATCGGTCACGTCATGTGGGCGCCATTTTTATTTGGGGAGGAAGATATTGAAGGTAATTTTGGAGATGGATGCATGGCAGAGCACCAATACTAGAAGCGTACGTGGAACAAATCAAAATGCCTTGGGAATTAAATAAACCATGCAATGCATGTTTGTGGAGTAGAGATAAAAAATCAACGGTCCACATTCCTGACATGCATGATGGGGTATAATTTGAGTAGGGTATGATTCTGGATAAGCGGTCCACATTCAATGCAGATGCTTGGTACGACAAGATGGGTGAATTAGTACCATTGACCAGGGCATCGTATCCTGGCCAAGGAAGACAGATATAAGGTGAAAGGAAGGGCCAATTAGAATAATAGTACATGGTCAATACCCAGAAGGTTGCAGCCCAGACAAATGGATTGGATTTAGAGCTTGATGCTCTTGTCTCTTCAAGGGACCTGCTCTGCAAGTACAGTTTTGTTTTAATTGTGTAGTTAAGTGGCAGACCATGTGACCATGGCCGTGCAATTAAGGCTCATGGCCTAAATTAATGGTGCCATGCATGTTGGCAAACAACAGTTTTGGAGTTTGCAAGTTAAAATAGGAAAAAGCGTGAAAAAGTGAATTAAAAAATGAAAAGAATTAATAAGATATGAGTAATAATTTGAACTAAATAAATAACATTTTACATGAAAAGGTACCAGTGATTATTGAAAATAATGAATAAAAATATAGTTATTGTTGTAAATAAAATTAAATAAATATCACTTTATTAAAGCAATGATATGGCCTCGCGAGAAAAATGTGAAATATAACAGTACCAAAGATATTAAAATCATTGTCAGTCTGTCATTCCAACGTCATGTTAAGAAACTTACAAAGGAAAACACAGAATCAGTAGCTGCATGATGAAGCCATTAATTATACTTTTTTTCAAACTTATTTCAATGATACCAGAAATAATTTCGATTGAAAGTTTGGATAGATCATAAAAAATCAAAAATCACCACATTGTTTGAAAGGCACTTTTTTTGGATACTGAAGACCACTTACTTTTTCAATTGAAATAGTTGTCAATGCCTTGATTAAATAAACATTGTCAAGCATAATAAACGGATCAGATCTAACCGAAACTTCATAATTTATATAAAAATAAATAAATAGACGAATAAGAGGTCCAATGGTGCAACTGGCACCATGGAATCATTCAACGATTTCAACAATCCAACTTCGTGGAAATGTCTATTCCTGTATTTGGCACAGATCCAAATGCCCTTCCGGCTGTACATCAAACAGGAATGGCCAAATCTCCGGATCAAATAATTCTCGAACCAAGTCTATATCCAAAGCATTCAATTTCCACGTACAAACGCTGTTCTTTCACCCCCTTTTCGCCAACCTTTTTCTGTAATTTTGACCAGTCATGGCGTGTCGAAGAATGCCAAAGGAAAGCTATGAAGGTTTTCAGCTGTAGCCAATAAAACAACAGAGAAAAGGTCGCTGTCTCTTTTACTGAATTTCCAAGAAAAAAAAAAAGAAAAAAGAAACTAGACTTGCGATTGTGAGCATGGCCATGGCTCTTAGGATCCCAACCTGTCTGGTCGGATTTTCAAAGACGTTTGCCTGGCAATAAAAATTATTGCGCTTAGGGTGGTCCAACAATGCAATCCCGACAGGTCAACACCAGTCAAACCTCATGACTCAACTGTCACCCTACACCCACGTCCTCGCCTTTGTTTTATTATCCCAATCTCCATGGCCCACGTCCACGTGCCCCTCCACGTGATCGAGCCAGCCAGGCTTATCTTCCCATGCAATACTGTCCAATTTGGACCTACTAAATTTTGCTAATATGTGAGGCTTGCACATCTTGCCGTTTGCTGAGGCTCACAACACATCTGAGCAGTAAGGTGTACATTACTCACAACATCTTACAATTTCTTTTTCTTTTTAATTGTAATTTTATCCTTTTATTTATATATTACTCATTTCTTTTAATTATTCATTAATCCACTTTTTCAAATATAAACTCAATTACACTTAACTCATCATTATGTAAATTAATCTTTTGTCAGTACACTCAACGCACACCCAGTTATTTGAATCAACGATCCGGCTGAAAAGCCATCTTACAGTAAAACACATACATTTTCCACATGTTGGACGCTCAGACGCGGAATGCTGAGTATAGGCTCGCCCCTCGCCTAAGCTGTCATAAATTCGGCTGACAAGGCCTGAGTATCTTGACCGTAGGTAAGGAAAGGCCGATGCCGAATATTTGGTTGGTCGATGAAAATTATTTTTCACGGCCGGTGCATCGATTTCCCGCCCTACCAGCTGGACCGCCTAAGTGACGTGACCACGTCAGCATCATCCTGGTGGGCCCCACCTCCCTGCATGGCTGGCCTAGGAAATCCTACTGTACACGTGAGGCGCATGCGGGTGGCCCGCCAATCTGGGGAGATTTTATCTGGCTGCGGAGCACAGGGGATCACATGCAATCTCTGTTCGTGAGCTGTTAGGCTACAGCTCTTCTCCTGCATCTTTCCGGACAATCGCCATGCACGTTGGATGCTTGGGCGGCGTAAAAGGGTTGGATGGGGCCCACTGCCTGCCGTGAAAATTCAAGCATACGGACAGCTTCATCGGCTGTCCACCAGCTGTAGACCATGTAATGTCACGTAATATCATCCGATTATTTCAACATGTGGATCCTTACTTTTGGAGATATGCCGGGCATGTTTTTCCTTCTTCGAACAATCTTCCTGGATGTTTTTCAACTTCTGGACGGTTTGGATCTTTATGTGGTCGGCAAATCAGCCAATTATTAGACACTGTGCATAAATGTTCATGTACAGCTCCAGGGGCGGCCGCAAAACAGCTCCCTCTGATTTTACAAATTCATTTTCGGATGCCAGATTTGCTTATTTACATTCAACCTTCTAGACATGAGACCCAGACCAATGACAATCATAGGAAAATTTCACGAATATTACATTGGTATTGGATTTTTGGGAATTTATCCTATTCTTCCACTACCAGCAGCACCTAAATCTCACTAACTATCCTCGGCATGTGAATCCATTAAAAAATTTCTAACAAGAGATTAAATAAGCATTTATTCTATCCAAAGTGTTATTCTTTCAATAAGTTGCTACACTGAATTATAAATGATTTAAATAGTCAATAATTATAAATATTTTTTTACATGTTGTAACATCTTTTTGAATGTTTATAGGTACATGAATTTTAAATCAAAAATATTTTTAATATAATAACTAAATAAATAATTTAAACTATAAAAAATGTTTTTATTTGAACAAAACATCCAGATTAATCTAAAACTTAAAGAGTAGCATGTGCTGGATCATTATCTTAAGATTTTTTTCTTGAAATTGTTAGCAATGCTTTTTGATACACTAAAAGAGCACTACACCAAAAAACTACCTAATGTAGCCACTCAAATGTAGCCGCTTTCAAGGGGCCGCATCTGGGGGGGTCAGATGCAGCTACTTGGAAGTGACTGCGTTTAGGGGGGTCAGACGCAGCCACTTCCAAGTAGCTACATCTGCCTAAACGCAGCAACATCAAAGTCACTTCATTTGATCATATGCAACGAGACAAGTGCAACGAAATTATAATTAAATGCAGTAAATTTTTTTGGCTGCATCTGACCAGATGCAACAAAATTTTGATCAAATGCAGTGAAATTAGTGGCTGCATTTGACTGTTTCCCTTGTAGTGGAGAGTGGAGAGTGGAGACTTAGTGGAAAAAAGAAAGCTGAAAAGGCTATGAAAAAGATAGAAAATGATATGATGCGATGGGAAAATAATGATGAATAAAACATATACTTTTTGATTAAAAGATGTGGAGTAATAATTAAGAAAATAAGAAATAAAAAGAAAAAATTATAGTTAAACAATTAAAATGCCAAACCACATTAAATAGGATGAAGCTTTTAATTTTCTCTTCCCACCCATTTGCAAGTAAAGCAACACACAAATATAATACAATAAAGCGAATTCTTAGAAGATAATGGAGTATCTAATTTTTTGTCTAATTTTTTGCACTGTTTGGATTATATGACGACAGGATTCATTGGAAGTCATTTACAGAGGGGATGAAATTCATCACTTCACACTACCCTGATTTGCTTTTCTCAACAAAAACGGCTCTGTGATTTAACTAATAATTAGCAGGTTCTAATCACTCACCAGCTGTGCTTGCCCACCAAACAGACATCCATGCAGCTGTGAGGTCCACTAGAAATCGAAAGTGATGTTGAGGTCTAGTTGCTAATTAATATTTAAATTGGGAAATGATTAATGGGATGATTAATGAAAAAAATGGACTTATGGGAGGAAGGGAGAGGGCGTGGGTTAGCAAGGTTAGCTGATCCACTGAGCTGGGAGGAGTGTCGTTATTGGTCGGAGGGAATCCGTTTTGGGTTTGGGCGTTGGGTTTATAAGCGCCGGCGCAGCGGCAAATCCCTTTCCCTGCCCACGGGGGCGTCCTGCGCACCCACGTGAACCGTCATCCGCCCGGGTCCCCGCCAAGATCCGCCGTATCCACCAGTGGGGCCCACCCTGTACCGCTGCCACGTGTTCCCATCAGCCCGCGCCCTTCGCTCAGCCCCCCTTGCCCACTCGCGCTACGTGTCTCGCGGACGACTCGCACGCGCCTGCGGTTTGCTTGCTTAGCTTGCTCAATGTGTTACACGTGCCAATTAGACCGTCAATAGGCGAAATGGTTGTTGGCGGATATCTGCCAAACTAATCTCCTGGCTAGCATTCGGAAAGGAATATTTGAGAAATTATATGTTCTTTTTTATTTGAGAAATTAAAAATGTAAAATATTAAAATAAAAGTTAGGAAAATATTTGTGCTGTTTTACAATTCTGGTTGGTTGTCTTGGATTGGTTGGGAAATTAAAAACTTCATATGTATCACTACTCGGGGCATCTCTCATTTTTATACACTATCAAATATTATTCTCTTTTGATTGACTAAACAGGTTTTATTGATTTTTGGACCACATCTCTTACCATTTGACCTGGAAACAAACAAAATCTAAAATTTGATACATAGGAATAAGAAATGCTCTAAGCAGGTTATATAAAGCCCATATAGAGTTGTGTAACAAAAGAACAACTTTTGACTAGTCGGATCTATAGGATTACCACCTAACGAGTCATTAATTGTAAGATTTCATTTAAATATTTAATGTTTATTTACACAGGATAACAGAAAGGACATAGGGTGCGTAGTTGCATAAAAATAAGATAACAATGGACAAAAGTAAAACAACGAGTGAAAAAATATAGGAGTATAATGAAAAAACTAAAGGTAATAATCCCCAAAAGGGATAGTACTAAAAAAATATAGATTCAATGTTTATCTTTTTTATTTAGAGCATAAAATAAGACGCAAAGGACACGTAAATACTACAATTATTTCTATAATTATCTAAATAAACCCCTATTACACGACTCTATTGTCAAAGTTCAGTACCAGTGTCAAACTGAAGTTTGAATACGTGTGACTGCTTGTCACATGACCAATATTGATTGGAAGTTGAAGCACATAATGAGCCAAACAAATTAAAGATTGATTTGATATAATATTTATCTTTGATGTATTTTTTAATGTCTTTTTAATGAGTTAATGATACATTATTAGTAGCAAAGCAATATATTCCTCTAGGTCATTGAATAAATACTTGATTGCACCCAAATTATATAAAATGTTTTTTAAAAAAATATATTTAATGGTTATTAAACTAATTTAAAATATTGTTTTACTTTGAATAATTTCAAAGTGATTTGAATTTTTTTAATTATTACATTTCACATAATCATTTTAAAATTCTCATGAATGAATCTTGTAGATTGAAAAAAAAGTAAGGTTTGCTTTTAATGAAATTAGATGAATAAAAAAATTAATGTTAGCAAAATAAAAGTGAGGTAAGCAATAAAATGAATAAATGTTAAAATAAATAGAAAGTAACAATTAAAAATATAAATGATAATAAAATGAAGTAAGATTATTATGAAAAGAATATGTAAAATAAATCATTTGGGAAGTTTTTTTTTTTTATAAAAAATTCAAATCCAATCAACCGATCCGGCCAGATAACATGATACTGTTACATCGATCAAACAATGGCCTAAGATTGAGAGCGACCATCTCAAAAGCGCGAGCCAGCACCCTGTTCCATGGCCGAAAATCATCTGCTCGACTTTCCACACAACATCCTCCACCCACTCCTATAAAGAGAGAAGCAGAGCTCGTGTCTGGAATCCAAGACAAACGGCTTGCGCCCGCTTCCTTTCGGCTCGTCGTCTGTCTTCCCTTCCCTTCCCTTCCCAGCCCTTTGTTTATGTATTTTAAAATCTTCCTCCCGACTACAAAAGGCAAAGAAAAATCCAGATCTTCCTTCGCAGGAGCAGCAGCAGGCAGCTGCTCAAACCGCAGCAGAGAATCTGGTGCATCTTGCGTAGCAGATCTTTAAAGCGCAATCCACTTACGTTGGCACCACGACCCCCCACGCTCTCCTCCCACCGCATTTTATTCATTCCCAGCCCTCCCTACAAATACCCATCTCCCCCATCTCTCCATGCCCCATCCAATGGCTACCAAGCTTCTCCTTATCTTCGCCATCTGTCGCTTGATCTCCACCGTCGGATTGACGCTCGATCCCCTCCATCTCCTCCGTCTCAGCGTGGACCCCGCCGATCTCGACGCCGCCTCTCTCGACTTTGGCCGGCTGAGCCGCTCGAAGCCTCTGGCCGTCTTGCGCCCTTCCTCAGTCGAAGAGGTCGTCGGCTTGGTGCGGTCGGCCTACATCTCGGAGCGGGGGTTCGCTGTTGCGGCCCGCGGGCACGGGCACTCGATCAACGGGCAGGCGCAGACGGCGGACGGCGTGGTGGTGGAGATGAACGGCTGGCGGGGGCGCCAGCTCAGCATTGGGGCGGGCGGGGCGTACGTGGACGCGTGGGGCGGTGAGCTGTGGATCGACGTGCTGAGCTTTACGCTGGAGCGAGGGCTGGCTCCTCGCTCGTGGACCGATTATCTGTATCTGACGGTTGGCGGAACGCTGTCCAACGCCGGGATTAGCGGCCAGGCCTTCAACCATGGCCCTCAGATCAGCAATGTCTACGAGCTCGATGTCATAACAGGTGAGTCACACCATTTCCCCATTTGGGGCCCACCTGAAGGTCTGATCTTCATGGAATTTCAGCTGGCCGATTGCTGTTTGGACCAATCGAGACCGTTCGTCTTATCAGGCACTGAAAGTTGGTGTACTCCCACAAAATATAAACAGAAAAAGAAGGCTAATGGAATGCTGCTGGGCATCGTTGTGGAGCCACTTGGGTGGTTTATGAGGTACGGAACTTTCAGCAGCCTCGTACGATGAACGGTCAAGATAGAATCCTTCTCTCGTTGTTGTTGTCGTCGTCGTCCTTTTTGATGACCTGTGCAGCGTGTTTGGTGGTGGGCATGCAGGGAAGGGGGAGCATGTGACTTGCTCAAAGGAGCAGAACTCAGAGCTGTTTCATGGAGTGCTAGGCGGTCTTGGACAGTTTGGAATCATAACAAGGGCTAGGATTGCTTTAGAACCTGCGCCGCAAAGGGTACGTTTCTTGCAATCCATCTTTTGTGATTCGTGGGTGATTTTAATTTGTTGGTTCCCAACGTTAGGCGAGCCAAATCGATGTCAAAATGCACAAAAACCTTCTAATAACTATTTATTGGCCATCATTGCCTATCATCTCCCACGTAATTCACAAGCCAATGGACGTGCCAATTCAGATTAAGCCCACAGAAGGCGCAACAAACTTGTGGCGAGATGGCACATGTGACTGAAATCCCAGCAACCCATCGGTTACTAAGACGTTCCAAAGATCTTGAAGTTGGGTATGGTGTATTTTGATTATTAAGATGGCCAAGGCAAGCGCTTTTTGGCGTTTGCATCATCATGCAAACAGGTGGATTGACCTGACTTTGGTGCATGGTTGTTGGCGTGTAAATGAGCTGGGCTGCCCTCGAGAAGAGCTGGCAATGCAGGTGGATGTGCTCCTAACATCGTCTCTTTCTCTGTCTCTCTCTCGTGGTCGGGCCGCACAGGTAAGGTGGATTCGTGTCCTGTATTCGGATTTCTCAGCTTTCACCAGGGATCAAGAGTATTTGATCTCCCTCCAAGGAGAGCCTGCCAGCCGTAGATTCGACTACATTGAAGGTTTTGTCATAGTCGAGGAAGGACTCATCAACAACTGGAGGTCTTCCTTCTTCTCCCCTCGCAATCCTGTCAAGATCAGCTCCATCAGCTCCAACGGCGGCGTGCTTTATTGCCTGGAGATGACGAAGAACTACGACGAATCAACGGCCAGCACCGTCGATCAGGTTCGAAACCAAAAATTTTCATTTTTTTTTTCAGCTAGAAAGTTGTGATAATTCACAAGCCTGTGCTGAGATGGGGCCCACAACGTTCAATCTCGACCGTTTGGTGGGGGTTTACGTTTTCTGCTACTGTCCATCTTGAGTGGGTCCCACAAGTTGGACGGTCTAGAATGAGGTGAACATGCGCCACATGCATGGGAAACGACTGGCAAAGTTGCCTTCCCGTCATGTCTAGCTTTCACGGAACCAAACGCGACACCATGCACGTATAGAATTTCACAAGTCCCACACATATTTTATTATTTGATGCCAGAAATATTACATTCCGTGGTACTTTGTATGTGGGAGTTTGTATGTGGGGGTTGATGATATTCTATTGAGATGTCGAGACATCCACATGGTAACAGGGAAGATCTTCCATCATACATTCCTGTCATGGAACATATTCGATTCTTCTTATATAAATATGTACTTGCACAAACTCAATTTCACCCACCAAATAATTCCCCCAGATGCTTCCCGAAACTTTTTCTTGTTTCAAAAACCAGATTGCCATTTTCCTATTTGTGGCAACCACATCCACACCCTTATCCACACTGCTGCTTCCTCCTTATCATGGTCCATGGAGAGGGGATTCCAGTGTGGGTCCAATTCATCTCACCCTAGGTTTTGAATGGCATCCATGACTTGTAACCTAACCATTATCCAGATCAGTTCTTTCATCTTGGCCTATAAGAATCCGGCCATCAATTTCATGGTGTTAGGAAAATAACCAAGGTCGATTGATGGTCCAACCCATTTTAAAAGTATGCATGTTATGGTTTATATGGAAAAATAATCTGTACTTTGAAAACGTTGTTTGTGCAGGAAGTGGAGGCCTTGCTGAAGAAGCTGGACTTTATTCCAGTGTCAGTGTTCGCAACAGATGTGACGTACTTGGATTTCCTGGACCGGGTTCACAAGGGGGAGCTGAAGCTCCGGTCCAAGGGCTTGTGGGAGGTGCCACACCCATGGCTCAATCTCTTCATTCCCAAGTCGAAGATGGCCGATTTCGATGCAGGCGTCTTCAAGGGCTTCCTAGGAAACAAGACCTGTGGCTCTATACTCATTTACCCCATGAACAAGAACAAGTAAGCTCATAAATCTGTTTACTCATGGCTCCCTAGTCTACTCCTACACACGTGCGTGTGTCTATATATATATATATATATTTCAATAGGTAATAGTTCACTACTTTTTCGGTTATGGTGTGTAAATTGATGATTTGGATCTTTTACCACCATCCAACTGATCATATGAAATACAATAACAATAATAATAATGAAAAATATAGAGTAGAATGTTTAAAAATTCATTTTTTAAATGAAAAACTAAAGAATAATGAAAAAACAAAATTAAACCTAAATTAATAAGAACAAAAAGTTGACAAGGAGTACTGTATTATCTTGTGTAGTTGGGTGTGTGAGATAGCTCAGAAATAAGAGTTAAATTTTGGGAAAAGAAGTTCTAATTCCTTTGTAGCCATAAATAATGATGTCGGTATTTTTCAAAGAGAAATTGCTCAATAGCAATTTTCTTGTGAAGAAATATAGAAAAATCTGTGAAATAAATTTAGAAAATATTTATTTATTATTTATAAAAAATATTTAAATGTGTAAGTTGTGCAGGGTAGAAATTAAAGCCATATGGGCACATGAATCCCTACGTTGCTAAATGAGCAGATGCACTTGGGAAGCACGGTATTGGGTGCTCCCATTGACCAAAAGTACGTAGAGAGATGGGGCCCACATTGAATGCAAGCGTGACCTTCGATGGCGAGGCAACATCGAGGGATGGGTCCCATTGGATCGCCCCGAATCGCTTCGAAGTGCACCTGCATTTTACATTCGTACCATACAACTGCATCACGCCCGTGGGGGCCACAGACTCTCTCTCTCTCTCTCTCTCTCTCTCTCTCTCTCTCTCTCTCTCTCTCTCTCTCTCTCTCTCTCTCTCTCTCTCGCTCTCTCTCTCTCTCTCTCTCTCTCTCTCTCTCTCTCTCTCTCTCTCTCTCTCTCTCTCCAACTGCTAGGAAGTTAACGTTTTGTCGGTGATGATGATAATGCGGCAGGTGGGACGAGAGGAGTTCGGTTGTTACACCAGACGAAGACGTCTTCTACCTTGTGGCATTCCTCAGCTCGGCCGTCGATTCCGGAGAAGAGGCCCATTCCTTGGACTATCTCAGCCGTAGAAACGAAAAGATACTCAGATACTGCAAGGAGGCTGGCTTTGGAGCGAAGCAGTATCTCCCGCATTACAAGACCCAGGAGGAGTGGAGGGAGCATTTTGGAGAGGAGGGATGGAGGAGGTTTTTGAACAGGAAGATGGAGTTCGACCCCAGGCACATCCTAGCGCCGGGTCAAGGGATTTTCCAACAGTGGGCTTTGCCTTCGTTTGGATCATTTCCGTCGTGAGACCAAGCGGCACTACTACAACAAACATGTATGGAAGAAGTAAATGCAACTTGTGCAGATGCATGGGTGGTGGTGGGCGGGGGTTAGGCTTGGCAAGAAGCTGTGATTGGTGGGGTGTTGCATTTTTTTTTCATTCAGAAACGGCCTGCTGGCATTGGCTAAGATGAAGAGAGAAAGATATAGTGTGTTGATCGCCATTGCACATGTGTTGTTGCTGTGGTGGGGAGGTGGAGCCCGTGATTCCGACCGAGAAGCAATGCACCAGGATAGCTTGTCTCTTCTGCAGCCAAACAGCTAGTCCCAACCTGTACGGGGGTTAATATTTCTGCTGTATTTTGCACCCTTCCTTTTTTCCACCCCACCTTCTAAATTGCCATCCATCTGTCGTTGTAATTATTATTATTAATATCATAGTTCTTTTTTCCCCACAGTTTCAAAGAATACCAAAATTGATCAGATTTGTCAGAAAGAAGCACTTCATTTTAAAATAATATGAAATGTTGTATGGTTATTTATAATTTTTACAAACTTGATTATTTACAATTTTTCAAACTATGTGGGTATGTCAATAATTTTAGGAAAAATAGGTAGGTATTTCTACAAATATCCCTTACTTACATTTAGCAGTGAATGTATCAGCAGGTTCATAATTTGACATTTAGGAGTTAAGGCATAGATCCGATGCTATAATATCCAGACAAGGGTAAATTTAGTTAATTTCACCCACGAATGATAGCGCATAATGGAGCTGAGATTTTCAGTGATCATGACATTAGATGTGGTTTGTGTTTTCTTCTCTGTGTTATTCTAATGAAATTTAGCATTAAACATAAATGAATACACGTATTTCCATTGGAAGACGCCTATCCAATTGCAAGATTATATATTTCACCTGCAATGCAGTTCACCTTAGCCCTTTGGCTGCTGGGTGTGGATGGTAGGCATTTGCACGTTGGTCCAGGTTTAAACCCTTGAAAATGTTGACTAATAATGCGTGGAGGAGAATGCTAATGATATGGGAGTGACAGTTAACGTCTTAGTTACGACATACCGTGTCAATCATATATCTGTTTTTGGACTTTTCTGAGCATATGTAAGTGTTAGGGAGGAATAAAAGACTTAAAAATATTAAAATATGATTAGCTATATATGCGCTGATGTCGTGAACAAGGCTAATAATGTTAGAATTGTGTGCGCGTGTTTTTATTTATATTTTAATCCGTTCTATAAAATTCAAAGCTCAAGAAAATGTGTTTGTACGTGTGTATGTGTGTGAGATTTTGTTTGACCAAGTAACCATATATGTTGAGGCCTGAGTCTCTCTTGGTTGTAGCGGGAGCACTCTGTAGCTACAAAACTTTAATTTCATCTAATCAAGTGATTCCCACTGCGTCCAAGCACCCAGCATAAAATGATGTACTGCAGATCCTAAAATAAAATAAAATGATCAATTATAGGCTGGAAAATATTTCAATGTTTTGCTATAAAAAGGAAAGTAATGATAAAAAAAGATAATATAGTGAGGGAATATTAATGAAAAATATAAATGTAATGATTAAATAATAATAATAATAATAATGAAAAAGAAGAACATGTAGATATAATATTTACCTCATTTGATTTGAAAATGTAATATTTACAAGGCCAAACTTAAATGTAAAAGGAGTACAACTACAGACTATACCTAGCCAGCCCTTAATTCATTACACCGAGACCAAATTAAGTTGAAATTTTCTAGCGGCTAATGAATGATTAATTTGAATAATTATTTGCTATTTACGTATTGAACTTTTAAGTGCTTGCATAATATTGTTCTTCACACTCCACCAGAGAATTTTTGCGGCTAAAATCTATATTTTTATCTCCTACTGAATCTCAATTGCGCCCATGTGTGGCTTTTGTGCATTTTAAAGATGGTGGTCTTATTTTTAGTAGCTAGCTCCAATGGCTTGGCAGATGGGCAGCCAAGTACTGTCCACATCGCTGAGATAATGCAGATGGAGCATAATCCAAAGAGTGAATCTAGAAAATAAGTAGGCGTAGCTGCCCATCAATGATGCATCCGAGGATGACGTTTAGCCACCCACTTCTAAAATATGTGGAGCTAACACATTTATCCATCACCTCTGCTCAATTTCCAAAATCTAATATACGCCAAAAGTAATGAACAGAAGTTATCTCTTGAAATGATGTAGAGGCTGTTCCAGAAGGGGTGTGTGAAAAGGAAGAAGGGTCTTCTTTAAAAATGGCAGGCACCCCCAAAATAAATAAATAACAAAAGATAAGATGCTGAGGCTGTACGTGGGAGCTACTTGTGTGGACCACCTATCTCTTTACGTACAATTTCCACCTGCCTGATTACTCAAATCACATCATCTCCTGCGCATTACTTATTTCTGGTTTACCCCAGGCCACCCACAAATGGAGCGGCTTCTAGCTAGCACATTCTTTTTATTTATTCAAGTCCAACCTCTTGTAAGTATATGTTCTCACAAATTCAAATATTGTGGCATTGTTTCATAGACAAATAGTTGCTGTAGACAACTATTTGGCGAAATTTTTTTTGAAATTATATCAAGATAGCATTATAAATAATGTCAGTTATAAACTAAATAAAGATAAAAATAGATAGATAAACTTTTTTCTAAATTCTTTTCATTTTTAATCAATCAGTTGCTCAGAGATTAATATCACAAAGGAAAATAAATAAATAGTAACAATAATAATAATAAAGAAGAGAGAAGAAGAGATCCTCATGGCAATTCAATGGAAAATAGTATTTTTTAGCATTGCTGGAAACCTTGGCGCGTGTCACCATGGCTACTGCAACGTGTAAATCCGGTAGGTTCACCTCAAGTTGACATCAACCCAGTCCTAACCTAACCCTAAAATATTCTGGTCAAATTTGGATTAA